>WAAG01016940.1:13463-42821 GCA_013390105.1 Tichodroma muraria
CTATGAAGACTACCAGTAAGTTTTCAAGAGACTCGTTACTTTGCTTGGAACCCTGAGCTTTGTGGTCAGGTTGTGCTTGGGAAAGAAGAACAGCAATACCATCATATTTGTAATCCATATGTTGAAACCATAAATTTTTTGATCTTGCTTGTTACTTACTGGTGGAAAACCTGGAGGTCCCCATGTCAACCATGGCTCCTCCCCGTGACGCGGCTGCATTTTAACATCCATCCTCTGTTCACTCACTCCTCAGCTTGCCTTAATTTGCCCATGAACTTGTGCACAAAACAAATGTTGAGATGGGAGTAGCCCATGTGTCAATCACAGAGGATTATCTTGAAGATCACTTCAAGAATCCATGTGGGAAGTTATTGCACAGGACTTGCCTGCCTGCTGAGGGTGTGAGCTCTTCAGGTTGGAGAGGCACTCACCACTATGGCAGGGGAAGGGACCGAAGTTTGGAGGGCAGGGAAGAGGCCTCCATACTTCACAATCTGCCACTCACTTTGTGCTTTGCATTGCCCAACAGCACTACAAAGCCTTTTGTTCTCTGAGAAGTGAGGTAACAGGTAAGGATGTAATTCTAACTATAAATAAGAAGAAACCCATCTGCATGACACCCAGCACAGGCTGGCAAGTGCTTGAAAAGCTATTTCTCAAAGTACCTGACTTGTATAGTAGGATCAAGTGCATCCTGCAGCCTACAGGTATGCCTAGACTGTGAGCGGCGATTCCTGTGACATTAACTAGCTATGTTTTTGGATCACCACAGAATTTTATCGCAGCTGATCCCTTGCACTTAAAAAATGGAGTAGGATTTGTTGTAGCAGAGAAGGCCCCATTGGCCATGAACACCAACCTTCAGGAAAGAGAGGTCACGATTGTGCTCCACATATGTAATCTCCAGGTTGCTGAGTACCACCTCGCAGTTGTTGTACATCCTCTGGAGGCTGGTAAAATGGTCTTCCACATGTCCCAGTTGGGTCAGCTTGTTATTTGTCCCTTGACAAACTGTGGAGGAAAGGAGAAAGCTCCATGAAGGGAAGGAAGAACAACTATAGGTCAAAGACTTGTTGCTCAGTTATGTTTAAAAGCACCACAGTAAATTAAGCATCATCTTCATAAGAAACAAGAACATTATCTATCATGACTGTAATGGCAATAGTGTAAGAAGTATGCAGTGTTTCCCAGGGCCAGAGATGTACCAGAATTTGTACATCCCTATACAGAGATGTACCAGAGCTGGAATAACCCTCTATCACTTTCTGTTATAGAAAAGCTTCAATATGAGGCTTTTGTACATAGGTAGCACTAAGTTTTCTGTACCACAGACATAACTCAGTTCCTGAGGAGAGGACATTGATGCAGTTCCACTGAACTCTACTGAAACTGTCATGCTTCCAGATACCACCAAAGGTGATTTCCCTGAGGACCTATTTTACATTACTTTCAGGAGCACTGTGTCTCCTTGTAAGCTCAGAGGGAGGAAGGGAGGCTTCCTGAAGAACCCATTAAGCTACAGATTTGGAGTTTAAGGTCTAACTGAACCTCCAGGGCTTACGCATCTCTTGCCACTCTGACATTTTGGGAGTATGACAGACTCAGGAGATTTTCTGGCAGATTCATCTTTGGCACTCAAATCCACTTCTGCCGGGTGGGGAAGGAAGAGGTATCACACAGAGTACCACTGAGATTCCAAATATTTATAACAGCATGATGGAAAAATTAATCCCCTCATGAAATTGTATTACTCTGCTTTATTAAATCTAGAGGAACTGAAAAAAATGTATTTGATTGCAATGAATGAGCAAAATGCAAAATTACTCTGAAGAAAAACACCAGACACAACCCTCAAAAATTCTGTACTCATACAGTCATTCCCTCGGCTATCCCTACAGGGGTCAAATGAACACACCTCTCAGTTATGCTAATACAGAGCAAAGGAGAATGATATAGAAGACAATGTGGTAAAAAACTTCACAACCCCTTCCACGGGCTCCTTCAGCTCTGCTTTACTCTTCAGTGGGAGCAAAAGGAGGCTGTTATCTCATTGTTTGTATAATGCAACCCCAGCCTGACTGCACAGATTTCCGTAACACATCAAAAGAATTGTATTCTTTTAACTTGGAGAAACGAATACATGAAACAATACTTTTGTAGAGCCATAATTCATAGAAGCACCAACCACAAACTGGGGTGCTGCAAAGCAAATAACAAGGACTCTTCACAAAGCTGGAAATATGTTTCAGTTCTAGTAACAAAAGACAACACCTGTTGAAGATTTACTGAACAACTGATGCTTTATTAGTAGGAAAAACAATGAAATTACAGTGATAAAAACACACTTAACAATCACCAAAACTATTCACTGAACATGTGGTACTTCTCAGTACAATCATCAGCATTAGGAGTTACAGTGATAACAGATTAAATACTCTGGACCACGTTTAAAGCAAGGCTGTTCACTCACATTCCTCAGTTATTTCTCATTATGCATCTAGATAAACATAGTGTTTGGAATCAGAGTGGCAACTGCTGGAAAATGGGAACACTGTGAGGGGCTGTGAGTATATCATCTAAGCTGCTTGACCCTTTTTATATATTTTGAATTTCTGAATTTCTTAACATTTGCTTTAGAAATCCTAAGTAGGATTTTCTGTTTCAGTTTCTGTTACAGTTTCAAACTTAACTGTTGCATTGTGCTCATACTTCAAATCCGTATTCGCTGGCCGCTTCGAGTACAAGGACCACAAATTATCAGACTCACAGGAAGGTTTTTATTGCGTAGAGTGGTCACATTTTGAAAGTTAGAAATACTGTCATATGGCTAGTCTGCTCTGGAAAATGTGGTGTTGCTGGGGACAGGGATGAAGAATCTTTGAACTGACTGAAAAACTCATCCCAGAGGGCATCTTGGATTTTAAGCAATGCTATCCTACAATCAAAGAAAAACCAGTAATAACAGATTCTCAGACTGTTCAAAACCTCAGCTTGGATGCTGAGTTTAGGCATCTCATATCTGATCTTTAGAACAGTGTAATTTTGGAAAGGACTCCAACACAGTGCCAGAGCAGGTGCAGTTTAGACTGCTCACAGAAATAAAAACATATAAGTCATCCTGCTGTGGTCTTCAGGGTCCACAAATGACCTGATGCACTTGTTGCATCTCTGAGGTTACCAGCAGAGATCTGCCCTGATACTCAAGACAGGCCCAATGCAAAAGATGAAGTGTTCATGCTACACCTGAACCAAAGGACAGCTGGAAGGAGGAGCTTTCTCTGGTGGCATCCTCCTGTGCCCTTGATAGACTCTATATGGTTTGGCACCGGGCAGATCATACAACAAAACAGCCCAGCTTGCTGGAACAACCCCTAAGACAAATTGCACTCATTTGAATGTGCTTCTCTTGGGATCAGACAAGTGTTGGAGCCCTGAACTTGGGTCAGCTGTCTTGAGAAAGACAGACTTTTTCACTTCTTACTACGTCAGGGCTGAGGCTGCTGTCAGAGGGCATGGTTGCTCTTTTACTTCTCCCTCTCCATCTCTCATGGGATCTCTCAGGGAAGCATGCCAAAGAGTTGATCCAAGCTATAAATAACATAGGACAATAAATAAATAATTGGACAGAGGGTATTTTTAGCTCAGGAAAGCCCGTTGATATGGTTCACCATGGTGCTCCATGCATTGGAACCAGCTCAGAGGACAGCAAGGAGGCAGAAGTAAATAGTCAAGAGAAGGAGCTTCTGTACTTGTGAAGCTGCAGAGGGAAATCCAGACATAACAAGCTCTGAAAAGGCTTCAGCTTGGTCCCCTAGGACCTACTTTCCCCCCCTGTGAGCACTTTGATGGCTCTCTACCAAAGATGTCTTAGGCTACACTCCAAACCACTGGTCCCCTCATCACATCCTCCATCCAGTAAACAATAGCTGTAGATGAAATTTTAGTTACAATCTGGAGGGTGGAAGAAAAAGGGCTGCTAAGAAATCAACAGTATGTGGTATCAGAGCATCAGTCAGAACACCACAGTGGAGCTTTCTCCCTCGTGCACAAATTTTTGTTTGCGCAAAGAGATATAAGGGATCTAAGTACATCTGCAAAGTGAACTTCATCACACCAGTATTTACCAAATGAGAACCTGGGTCATAAGCAGTATATGCTGAGCAAATAAAACCCAAATCAAACAAAACAAGGTAAATCCCTGCAGCTGTACTACTGAACTCAGGCGCAGAATAATTTTCCAACTAGAACATTTGAAAAGAAAAGAAAATGGCCTGCTTGTATCTAATGAATAACATCATTCCTGCAATTTCTTTGCTTATGGAAACTGTGTTCTAAAAAGACAGACACTATAATTATCTGTATATAATATCACAGTGTGAATGCCACTCTGGCCAGAGGCTAAAGCACAGACAATGAGATGCTCGCCTTGCTCTGCAGAGCTTTAAGTGGGATTTGCATGCTTGAGTGTGTGGAATTTATGTTGATTAAATCTCTATAGAACTCAACTTATTTGCCCTCTAAAGGACAGATTCTGATGCCACATACAATACATTCATTACATAATTCTGTTTCAATGTGTAGCAAAGCCAGTGCCATCCAGGTTTTGGAGTCAGTGGTGGGCATGGATACTTGCATGATACTGTTGGAGGCTATGGTAGCATGCAGAATATAATATATGTTCTATGTAGACAAATATTTTAGCTAAAAAGGAGAGTAAAACATTCAGGGTGAGAACATCCCTGACAAATAGAAAAGCCAGGATCCAGAACTGAACTTCAGGGCATGGGCTGATCCCTGAAAGATGAAAGCTTTGCTTTTATCTGTGATGTTAATGTAATAAAAACACAGCCGGTCTGGAAAGTTTTGACACAGAGGGCACGTCCCAAGACGCCGCTGTCTGTGGCAGTGCTGAGAGCAGGGCTGCATGCTGGGAGTGCTGGCTTCTACTATCCCAGCCAGGGACATCTCCTGGACCCTTAGTGCCCCAGCCACCACTCCTGTGATGTGGGGGCAACCCAGAATTCTGTGGGGCAGCATCGTGGGATTACGACCATGAAGAATTTAAATTCTATGTGATATAGATTTTAGCCCCTATGCCACAATTCCTAAATGCCAAAGTGATGTTGATCGTGAATCAGTTGCAGCATTACCTCAACAAGCAGCCTAACAAAAATTTAGATATTGCTGAAACGACCCAAATGTCAGGTGCTGTATAAGGCAGCAGCAATCAAAGGGCTCAGGAAAGAGGCACACTGCATTGGTAAATGCAAACTCGTTGAATTTAGTGTTTATGAAAAGTGCAGGGTGGCTGTCCTGGCTACTAAAACCTTCTGTGTGTCCACAGACATGCTTGTTCCTCCCCTTCTCTGCCTCAAACTTGGGCTTATAAGGAGTATTTCTAGGTGATGCAAACTGGTTCACCCTCCACAACCCTTTAATTCTTGGCCACTTTTTTCTTGTGCAGCCTAAAGCAGTAGCGTGAAACCAAAGCATTTCCTAAATGCGTTTCCCCCAAGTGATGGTAGGGAGAGAGGGGGCATCCATACAGCTGTAATGGTAAGCGACAATATTTCCCAAATCCATACATGCTCAGATTAAACAAAGTGGTCCCTGCAGCAATTGCACTGATACAAGTAAAATCTGTTTTCATCTTTTCCCCGGAAAATCTCCAATTACTGAAGTCCCAAGCCTGTCACGCATATTTGCCCCAGACTTGAGAAAAACCCCAGAGAATGCTTTGAAACCAAATTATCACTGATCCCCAAATCATCCTCTGTTTCTATCCATGCTTACCCTGTGTTAGTCTCCCTGCAGCTCTGATAGGCACATCAAAATAATAACTCACAAAGGCAATTTCAGAGATATGAAAGTTCATTTCCATGCTTCATATGTCACTTATAGCTATATATGCCCTGGTATGATAAATTTATATACTTTTGCATGTTTTCTAGCCATTACTGACAATAACACCAAACTTGTAGATAAGGGATATTTGTTTAATCTGACTGTGCATTTATAAATGTTCCTCTCTCCTCACTCGTTGGCGTTAATTTCACTTTTGATTGGTTTTAGGTACTTCATGGAGGAGCAGTACCTTGCTGGTGCTTGGTTGGGATACAAAGCTGCCACTGAATGCCTGGGGTGATAATGCTACTGGGTGTGCTACCACCAGTGCTGCCCACACCTCTACACCCTTATCAGAGTGTGGGGGAAAAAAACCTTTCAGGTGAGCTGGAATAACTTTATAGGAAATATTGTTCCATTTGGGTCTGTATGAGCAATCACACCGTCTCAACCCTTGTTCCTTGTATTTCCTAGGTCACTCCTGCTCAATACAGAGGGGCTCTGGCCATACCCTGCACCTCCATGATCTTCCCTGGGGGAAAAACTATTTCCCCTTCATGAGGACCTTCATCAAATGGGCCCTCAGAAATCAAATGCAGATGCTTGTCATTCAAGCATAAATATGTGCATCAGCTCTAAGGGCAGGTCCTCTATATCAGGTATTTTTTTAACCAGCTTCGAAGTATACCCTTACAGCTATCAAATGGATCCACATAGCCTGCAGTGGAAACCAGCAAAGTGCAGCTTACTAGCTGTCAAATGATCAAAATAATGATATTTAAGCTTATAACGAAGTACTAGAAGAGACAGGACATTTTTCATCATGATTAACCTATTAGAAAGAGAAAGAACCATGCAATGCTTTCCCTAAAGAAAACAGGGTATGAAATATGAGAGGTTGGAATCAGAAAGTGACATTGTGTTTTATGTAATCAATCACTTAAATAGAAATATTTCTTATATTTACAAGTTCCTCAGCTCTAGAGAGAGAAGGGATGGAGATATTTCATTTCAGTATTCCTGGGTTGAAATTCCTGTGTTTAACACACTAAGAATTTCAAGAGGGAGGAAAGTTCACGTGACACAAAAGGAAAACCAAATTTGCTGCAATGTGCCATGGGAAGTTCTGAAAACAAAAGCTAGGAAACAGGTGAGGAGTACAAACAATTCTCACATGCTGGCATGTGTTTTCCCTTGAGAACAGTGTTTGCAAACCCATATAATGCCTAAAAAGGTTTTTAGGCATTGTATGGGTTTGCAAGTTTCATACATATGCAAGTTTCATATGGGTTTGTAGTTTCAGCTTAATGACAGCAACATCCAGGCCCTGGAAATTCTTCTGCAGAAGACAATGATTTTTGCACATATCCAAATACTTTAATTTAAAACATTGTGAAAAACAACCTCATGTGGCTTTAGTAAGTTCTTGCTCAAACAGTGTGGTTTACAGTAATGCAGTTGCTGAGATTAATTCCAACTTTTAGGAATGGTCCCAACACTGGGACCAAAACAATGACAGAGCTCTTAAAAATACTTAGATGGAAACTGTAATTGCAAAAATTACCAAAATTAACACCCTAGTGGAGAAAAAGAATATGCCTTAAGGAAAAGCTTTCCCAGATGGTTTCTTATTTCTATTTACTTGACAGAAACAACTTTTCCAGCTAAATGTAATTTTAAGTTTCCCTTCCCAACTCCAATTAGGAGTGGAGACCTGCCTTTCAGTATCAAAAGTCACATCCTAAAACGCAAAGGATGCAGGCACCATGACAGATGGTCTGATTAGAGGTGAGTGCCTTGGCTTGAAAGAACAAACAATCATATACAAATCAACTTGCTTCTGGATGAAGACCTCACCAAAGTCACGGTGTTTCTGACAACAAGGGATTCAACCTTATTAATTCCCCAGGGTGCTTTTTTTTCCTCCTCAATATCATTTACTAATATTTCTATTTTTCTTCTTTGTTGCCATCATTTAATTCTGCATGTATGTTTATTAATCCTCCAGAGATTAAGGCCAGACCAGGATGTGCTGAAATCAGTCTTTCCACTGGCTTCAATGTGAACTGGATGGGGGATTAAATTCTTCTCTTGCTGATGCTGGTATAAATTTGGAGCAAGTACATGGACAGGATAGAGTAGCCCAGATTTAAGCTTTGCCCTCTGAATGTCTTAGGACAAAACTGTGGTTGATACAGATATTTTCTGTAAACGCCAGCAAAATTTCGAAGAAACAGGAATTCTCACCTTGCAGTTTTCTACAGTTTGGGGAAAAGCTGATTTCCAAAGGTGAATAATAGATGGGAATTTTGAGAGAGAGTATTTCCACTGAGGTACTGAAAGATAACCTGAGTTTTGCTCAGTTTTCTCCACATGGTTTTGTCAGTGATCTCTAGGAAGACTTCACATCACTGCTGAGGATTCCTGCAGATGACACAAGCATTGCTGGTGGTCTAAAGAACAAAGAGGGACAGATGACCTTCACAGGCTGGTTTGTATAATTTAGGAAAATAAGCTCCCTGAACAACATTACATGAACTACAGCCAAAGGCAAGGTGTTACATCAAAGACTCCAGAACACATGGTAGACAGAAAATGGGGTCCTGGGACGCAATTGCCAAGAAAAAGGCTTGGGAATAATATGAGGTGATCAGAGAGAGAAACCACGATCCACTGGGTCCATCAGTGGTAAAATGCTGAAGGAAGGGAGGCAGGCACTGGCATTAATCCCGGGTGGTACCCTGGCATGCCCCAAGGGTGGTGGCCTCTGCACTTGAGGTGGCCTTTGCACTCTCCCTGCAAAGCAGGTGCCACGTGGGGCAGCTCCCACTCCCAGTGGTACCAGGACGCTCTCCCCTCAGGCTTCAGCCCTTCTCCAAGCTACATTTCAGCCCACGTCCCTGACACATGGCCAGTGACTAGTGCACTAGGATTTTGCCTTGACTTTTGTGGGCCATTTAGTAAGAATAACAGCTGGAAAGTCAAGCTCCCCAAGATGTCCTCCCCAGCAGCTGGGGTGCTGCTGTTGGGTTGTTCTTCCCACTCACACCTTCTGGAGAGGCTGCTACAAAGGTAAATAAGAGCTCGCATGGGGCTTTCTCTTTTGAGCTATTGCTCAAGGTTAAAAGGCCAGGTCTATTGCAAGTGTAATCACCAGAGAACATAAATAATGGGTTGCTTCTACAATCTGTTAGTGAGGAAAAACCAAGAGTAAGGGAACTTCATATCTTTCAGCCACTACGCAAACATCCGTACACATATATACACCAAGATAATGAATAGTTTATAAATATTAGACACAACACTTAACAAATTTTGTGCAGAAAACCACAGAGGCACCTTTTCCCCCTTTTTTACCATATTTATAGAAACTCAAGCCATATTGACTGTGCTATGTGAAGTCAGCATGGACTCTGAGGTCCCCCCATGAAATTTTTCCATGTGAGCCCAATGAAGCAGGGTGATGAGGTTTGCTCTACAAATATACCAATATCAGGATGGGGAAAGTGATGAGTTCATGCCCTAGCTTGCCATTTTTAGACTCACTCTTCCCTACGTACAACAGACCAACTGAAGCTGGAGTGCAAATGGGTGCAAATAGAGTGCAAAATGGGGCTCTTCAAGACAAAATGCCAGCTGCAGCTTGAGCATTTTGTATCCAAGTAGTGTACAGCACAGGGAACCACGACTGAGTGCTATGGAAAGAAGCAAGACTTTGGGAATGACTGAAGAAGAAATTAAGGAGTGGGGGAAAGGCAGAGTTGGTGGTATACAGGTTATGCTGAATGGAAGTTCTGCCATCCCAGTTATTCTGGGCCCTCCAAGAGAAAGCATTGCCCATGCCTGTGTTTTAGAACAGTGATCTTCATGCTGTGCAAAATCCACATACCGACCAAAGTAAGTTTGTCTGGCACTATACTGTCTGTACCCAAACAAGACCATACAAGAGGCCATAGACCCTGGTGTCAGTCCCAGCAGCTCTGTGCACTCCAGTGGCTTGTTTCCCCCGAGGATGGGTCTATCAGGTAGCACAGGACCTGGCTAAAAGTCCATGGCTGCAGTCCTCCCACCCTCCGGCTTCATACACCAGCATAGCCACCATATCCATCGAAAAAAACTGTGTGCATCCGCTGGGCAGAGCTCTGGAGTGTGAGAAGGACTGTCACACAGCTCCATTCATGTGAGGCTCAGGCCCTGGGACACGGCTTATAGAAATGAAATGGTTCTCGTGGCATCCATGGTGAAGTTTGTATTACTGTGTTGCTGTAAGTGGTGTAAAAAGTCTGCATAGAGCACAGCAGTAAGCAGCCAAAAGACCTCCAACAATGGGCATGGCTCACCAAGCCTTGAATCTGGTGACACATGTCTGTCAGGGCTGTGGCACCTCAAGGTCTACACCAAGATATTTGGGAAAACAAGTAGATGGCAATAGATAAATAAGCCTGTGTTCTATGGTCTAAAAAACTCTACATTCTTCATTGTTGTTTGTTCTGGCAACATCTATGAAGCAGCAGGATTTTATAGCACAATAAAAAGTAACTGAAGATGTGTGGTTGTGAAAATATGGGATCAGTTGCTAGTTACATCAGCACTGAATTGTTTAAAATTGTTTCAAAATGAGTTAACTTGAGGAACGAGAGTTAAAGGCATTAAACTATGCTGTGAACATTTTAGCATGTGGGATTTCTTGAGACACTGCAATTGCGTATTTCAATTTGTGCCTTCCAATGAAAAAAATGTTTTTCTTTATTTATATTAAATCAAGTCTTATGTTGAAGTAAGCTGTGGTTCTCATGCACGTATTTCAGAATCCCCTGAGGTGTAAATTCTATCTGAACACTCACACTGGCTCAAAAAGGACAAGAGAAACCACTTACAGCTGACACAAAGTAGAACACTAAAAGCTTGCTATTACAAATACAGAACATCCTTATTTTTTCCAACAATAAATGTATGATTACACACACACACACACACACACACACACACACACATGTATGTAGCTCTCCCAGATAAGCAGACTGACATCTCTAGAGAGGCAATAGATGTGGAGTACTGCTGAAACACAGCAGCAACCACACAAGCTTCATTTGGTGCCTTGAACTACGCTTGCCCACCCCCATGATAACCCCACCTAGTTCTGTGTGTGGTTCTGCCCACTGAGGACATGGGAAGTGCTGCCAGCACCCACGGTGAATGCTGCACCGAGCCTCTGGGTCTGTGCAGATGCATCAGTCCTGACGCTTCCTCCCAAGCTGGTCTACAGTAAGTTCCAGCCTCCTACGGAGTCAAACAGGAAAGCTACAGAAAGATCTATGCCTCAAAGTTCCCTACAGGACATCTTGTCTCTTAAGAATGAGGTCACCTTCTCGAGCAAGACTAAAACAAGACAAAAACTGCAGACAGGACTAAGATAAACAGTATTTACTGCTTCAAACAATAAAAGGTACTGTTAAGTTACTACTGTAGCAAATGTCCTGTCAACTGACTACAAAGAACAAATGCAAGCTGATAAAAAGGTTTGAAAGTTTGTTTTCAACAACTGTGCATTCATGGGAATAAATGCTAACACTTACTCTAGGGCTTCCAGATGAAATTTGGATATTTGTGCATGTTTACAAGCAAGCAAGTTAATACACGCTGCTGGGTTTGAAGAGCCTCCGGTAATATTTAGGTTTAAAAGGCATAGCAGGAGAGCATTATTAGATGTAAATGAGTATCATCTTCTGATCTTCATTTAAACCTTGACTAAAACTCAGTGGAAAGACTGCTATTGAAACGAATGGGATCTGAATCAAGCACTTATTTCACTTAATTTAACTGTGTGAAATTTAATAAATGAGGTAAATAGACTTTCTACCACTCTTTATTCTGGAAGGAGGAGAACTACAATTACATTTTGAAAGCACAGCTAAAAAGCCACAAAATGATTTAACAGCACCTGGGTAAGTTTTGAAGATGAAGAACAGTTTATCTTCAAAAGTCTGGGAAGAAAAAACATTGAATTTAGTCGTTGTTACTGTAAATGTTGCATGTTATAGCAAGTGGACTGCTTTTAGAGCTGGTCTTATTTAGCAATAGGGAATCTCAGTCACATTTAATGCCAGAGTTCAGTTCTGTGAAGACGTGTAAACAAGTGTGAACACTATAAAAGGTATTTCAAATGCATAATTACAGTACGTTTCATGCTGTTCAAACTCTGAAGAAGTTCCCTCTCCATCTCATGATTCGCACGGCTCCTTCCTCATGTCTTTTCACCCTTTTCAGCAAAGCAAACGCTCCATGGCTTAGTATGGAGCCCAGAAAATCTGCAATCTGAACTCCAGAAATATAATGTGATGTTGGATAAAGCTCTGATAGCACACTTAGACTTCTATGATCATAATGTCCATCCATGCAGGTCACAGAGAAAAAAACTTCTGAGGTTTGTGGGGTTTTTTTTAATTTTTATTGTTTTTGAAAATACTAATAAAACAAGTATTGAAAATAGGTAAGTGAAACTTTTTTCCCTGAAAAGAACAAAACCTCACATTTATCAAAACGTTGTGTCCTGTATTGACCTGTATGTCTTTTTAGGTCAAATTATTATTTCACATATACTCAGAATTAGTGGTTGTTTAATTGTGGACAGTTTAAAATCATAATAAAGATGACTGCAGCTGCTAAATTTGATTCTGCAACTCCTTTGTTGCTAATGTTTGAGGGATGATCTTCCTCAAGGACCTTTTTCAAGCAACGAGGCAGGAAAAACAACGCACAACTTTATCAAACACGTCACCCTACATGCAAATCCAGAAGATGACATGCAGATAAGGATTGAAAGAAAATCCACCCTTACATAAACGACACAAACCTGCTTTAACACGTTCCATCCTCTGCAGAAAAAATTCCCAGAAAGAAACTGTCCAATCAGTTCAGTGAACACAGGGAATAAATGTCCCCTTGCATACAAAAAGCTGGTAAATCAGCTACAACCTAAGCTCCAGCACAGAATGTGGAAATGTTATCGGTAGCAGACGTTGGACTGTGCTTCTCTCTGCCAAAAGTGTCTTGAGGGGGGAAAAAAAATGCCAGAAACTTTTTACTAGTGCAGCGAAATGAACGAAGAGACATGAAAGCTGGAGAAGCCTGACTGTGGAACTGATCTCACTTGCTCCTGTTCCCATCTGCTCCTCTGTTCCTGCAGCATTTCTTCTGCAAAAGATTGCACTCAAGTGTTTGGATGAATGGAGGAATTTTTGTCGTCTATTGGATTTGTTTTTATTTTTGTCTTTTTTTTTCCCACTCTGACTAGAAATAATCAGCTTTTAACTTTTACAATATTACACTTTGGAAACTTGCTGCTCTACAGGGGTCTCTGTTTTTTTTTGTTTCCTAGAAGAAAACGAAGGGAAACAGAGCTGAGAACATCCCAGTGCAAGCTCCAGCACCAGCATCACTGCTGTGGGGCACCTCGGCAACGTTGCAGGAGGATTGGCCCTGCTCATCTGCCAAGTGCATACACAGTGTACATGTTTGGTACTCCAGCGCTGCTAGGATGCCTTACACCTTCCAAAATACAGCTACACATGCCTAAGAAACCCACTTCTTTGGGTTCAGCTTTTTGTGGGAAGAAGTTTCTTGAACAGCAAGACAACTTAAATCACATTCTAACATATTTCTGGTGCATTGCTTGGAGATGTCACATTTTTCTCTGGACCATATTTTTGGTGGATATTCAGCAAAAGGAAGAATTGGTGGAGTAGCAACCTCAGAAGATATTAGAGGCAAGCAATGTTAAGATTTGAGATACATCACTCCAAGAATTTGCATGCTTGAATCTTCCAAGGACTTTTATGGAATACTAAATCTATGAGGGAAAAATATTATGCAAGGCAGGCATTTATGTACCTCAGCTGAAAAAAAAAAAAATAAAAAAAGTCACACTTTGTTTTCCAGAAAATGATATTAACTTCAGAAAGATCTGGCCTTGGCCACTGCATCCCAGAAAGTTTCCAAAATTGCAAAACAGTCACCTTCTAAGCAAATGGACGTATCACACAGTCAACTCTCCCACTCCACTGCAAAGCTGCTCCCTGCTTTGTGAAGTATCTTCTGATAAGCTTTACTAAAACCAGAGCCACTTTATCTGGGAAAAATGACACCTACCAAGTTTTTAAAGCCATAGGTCTGTTTGGCTGCCTTTGCAATATTTGCCAGTCTTCAATCACTATCTATAACTTCATGGAGGAGCTGCAGCAGCTCTTGTGAGCCCAGTAAACTGCCTTGCTGCAAGTGATGAAATGCTAGCAGCCCCAGAGAACAGTGCAGCTTTGTGTGTTAGCAGCTTTGTGTTTTAGCAGCTCTGTGTTGCCTTTGTCCTCACCTCCCAAAACGTGGAAACAAATACTCATCATGAACAAATAAAATTATTTCTTCCATGGGCTAGGAAATGAACTTTGCAGTGTTGAATGCGAGACTGCGTTGGATTACACAGTCTCATTGGATTCACAGTCTCACAGTACTACATTGGATTGCATGGCCAGTCTTGGAAAAATAAAGCAGAGCAATCCTATTCTCAATACTAGAGCTAAAGGTCTGCATTACAAAACTTTAAAAGATTTAGACAGATTTTTCCAAAGTAGGAATAGGAGTTTGACATGTAAATCATACAGCATACCAGCGGGAGGTGGCCATCAGCATTGGCTATTGAAAATCCTCTCTTTAAGATGTATCAGCACTGCTCAAACAAAGATGGAAATCTTGCCACTAGGAAGTAAAGTTTTCAAGACCTACTATGCCTCCATGAAGGAACATTCTGAAGGAACAAGAGCCCCCATTTTGCCCCAAATGCAACATCACTGCGTTGATATCAGTGTTGCATGAGGGCATTGACTTCACTTAGCTGCACTGGGCTGCAGTACCTTGGAGCAGTACCCTCATTTTTAAGCAGAATGCAAAACAGTATTAAAAATAACAGTGGCAAAAGAAAAAAATAAGAAAGATGGGCTTAGAAAGGACAGAAAACAGCTGCTGGTAGATGCATTACAGCCGCATTCAGCTTACAAGCTCCCCAAAGGTTCTGGTACAGGAGTTAAGCAACCCTTTGGGAAAATTGAGCTTCTGATCTGGCTGTGTTATACAGCTACAGGATGTCTCTGCTGTCACCAGGTTTGCTTTTATGAGACAGCGCCCAATAGAAGGGGTTTGTGTTTTTTAGCTCTTGGATCTCATAAATGAAATTAGTGAGTTCTTTCAGAGCTTTGCCAAAATAAGTTTCCATTAAAAGTCCCAAAACTGTCTATGGAAAGTTTCTGCTATGTTCTACTGAACTCTCCCAATAAATGCAATGAAGTTTATACTTGTGGGAAAAAGCTCTGTCAGTGTGCATCTATTCCAGATAAAGTGCTACTAACACAACTCAGGAAAGAAAATGTGTGTCTCAGAGTAACTCAGATGTGGTGGTTTAGGGTGCTGCTTTTCCCTCCATATGTTGGAGACCATTGTTCCAAGGAGGAGTCCCACAACCCTTGCAACTGTATCTCACAGGATGTGACTGATGTGCTCTGCCAGATGCTGGGACGCAGCAAAATACTGGCATTTTGAAACCTCCTGATTAAGGTTGCGCTTTTGTGAGGAATTAATCCTACCTAAAAATGTGGGGATGCTCATAAACACCAAACATATTCTTAACTGGTCCTAATAATGTGTGTCTTCAAGCATGCAAAACTGTCCTTCTTTTTCCATTTAAGTGTACTTATTTAAAAATTTGGCTT
The DNA here is from genome assembly GCA_013390105.1 of Tichodroma muraria. Taxonomy (NCBI): domain Eukaryota; kingdom Metazoa; phylum Chordata; class Aves; order Passeriformes; family Sittidae; genus Tichodroma; species Tichodroma muraria. The sequence goes on from WAAG01016940.1 coordinate 29,063, forward strand.
TCCATTAGGAAGGGAAAATAAGATTTTTCTTATCAGTGAGTGACCAAGTAAAGTTGCTGAAGCCCTGACGGTGATACTGCTGCTTTTGAAAATTCTGCCTTAAAGCCTTATCCCATTCTTTTTGGTTTTAAGCGGTTTTTTAGATTCAAACTTGACCATAAGCAGTCAAACCCTATATCACAGAACTGGAAGGCAGTCTCTTGTTGGAAAGCATTTCACTGTGGCCATTATGTGAAAACTTATGTAGAGGCAACAGGATTTCAGAAGCAGTGACTAAATGTGCACATCTCTCAGACAGAGCATTGGAAACTTATTTTTTGCCTGTTTTTAGTAAAGAGATGCTATTAGGTCTCTGGTTATTACTGCAAAAGTGGATTATCTCATTCATTCCAAGGCATCATTTAATGTGCTTCCTCCACCAGAGATTTTCAATTTGTGCGCAACACCAACCCGGGGAGACCCTGGACTGCTTTCATGCCCATGAAAGTTAAATAATGAAAAGCAGGCTTACACTTGCTAGAGAGATCTGTACCCCACCTCCCTTAAAATCACTCTAGGTGCTTGCATATTGAGCAATGCTGGAAACCACTGGTATGCATAAACTGTGAACTCCTTTAAAGCACCTCCTACCCCTGCCTTACGCCTGCACCCCCCAGCACTATATATTCACACACACANCTCCCATAAAGTCTCGTGTGATAATGCACAGACCCCTTTAACAAGAAAACACTCCCAATCATGCAAATGCGTACAGGAGTCTCCCTGTGGAGCTACTGTCATTTCTTCCTCACTTATTTTCAAGAAATAAGTGTCATCGGCTTTAATTTAAACAGAGTAAATAAGTTTTTCGACCAGATGAATAAATACCCCTCTAAGTGTGTAACGAATATCCCAATGCTGAAGACCAAGTGAGCTAGGAGGGGCTCTTGAGTGCTTCAGAAGAACAGAGACTCAGAACATTTTATAGAGATGTATGATACTAACACATAACTGTGAGTGAAAAATAATCCTGTCTAAATTTCCACAGGAGTTGACTTATCATCATATAACCCAGATACTGTAACTATTTCCTTGCTATGATGTGAAAAGTTTCTTTTCTTGTTCACCAATTGCTGGAAGAAAAGGGTGGGGGAATTACGTGGGGATGGGGAGTGTTATGTTCTCCAATGACAACTTCCCAAGTTAGTGCTTTAATTATTTCTCAGCACTATCATGTAACAGTGTGTCCCTCAATAAAAGTAGTCAGCATATTTATCAGTGACTTAAAAATGTACTTTATCCTCTGTGGCACAATATCATGACTCAAAACAAAGTCTTGAATTCTTCAGCCAAAGGTTTTTCATCTTGGGTCATGCTCCTGTCTTGATTAAGAAAATAGAAAAGGTTTTTGTTTGGGGGTTTTATTTGTTTGGTTGTTAGCATTTGTTGGGATTTTTTCCTTATTTTTTTTTTTTCAGGAAAGCACAGTATTTTCTTTAGTTCTGTTATGAGGTATAAGATATTTACTACTGAACACATGCTACAAATATATGACAGAGCAATAAAGACAATTTAATAGCCTGGGAATCTCTTGCTAAGGAGGGCTAAGACGTTAAAAGCTATGGCTTTGACACAAAACATATGCTTTCTGAGTGCTTTCTAATTGCAGGAAATGTTTTGATTTCGCAATCTTACAAATATTCCTGAAAACTCTGAGGTATTTCTTAAAGTGATTCACTCATGTGGGATTTTAAAAATGGACACTTCCTCTGACCACCTTACCTTAGCACCAAGCGCCTTCATGAATGTGCACTTTAAGAGGTCATGGACATCTCTTGAGGTATTTTCCCTCCTGGAAGGGGACTGTAATAATTACATTATATGCACAGCACTGCCAGTGGAGAGAGGATCAGCACCGCTATGCCAGCCACCGGACAAACAAACGAGCACTAAGTTCCAGCTGTGCTGCACTTACACACAAACTCTACCAGCTCCCTGCCACATGGGCTCATACCCTGCCTCTGCAAGGGCAGAAAACCCATGCCACACCATTCCTAACAACTGAGTGCTGAGTCACTCATGCCCAGGAAGGGGAAGAGTGGGAAGCGGCAGACACAGCTGCTTTTGAAGGACTCACTGGAGTGAGCTGTCACTAGACCCCCTGCAGTAAGCAGGCACAGATAAGCAAACCAACAGAACTGCTCCTCTTTGCTGCATAGGGTATCATATCCCTTTTTGTGCAGACAGCTTAAGATTTCAATAGAGACACAGCATAAATCAAATTTCTCTACAAACATCTGGGTTGTAGCAAGACCTAACTTGCCTGTGATTTATTAATTTACAAACAACTAGGAGATTAATAGGAATGAATGACACCAGTGATAGCTATAAGTAGATTTCTTATCCATTAGAACCTATAGGGTCATGTGATGTTGCTACAGGCTCCCTGTTTAATGCTCATGTGTATCATGCCACAGCCCTCTGGAGACATATGGAGCCCCAGGGAGGCAGCGGGGCCCTTTGTGCCTCTTGGAGGTTGCTCCAGACCTTCATCCCTCTGATATTCATGAAACATCCTCTGATATTCTTCTAAATGTTCAGCCTAAACTCAGGCTTTACCATTCAGACTGGTTGTGCTAGCATTGTTCTTTCCATTAAGGTACCTTCTTCCCAGTCTGATACTGTATTTTCCAACACATATACCATGTCACAGATTATTTTGGTTCATTCAACTCTCTTAGCCCTGTTTCATAAACCAGAATATTTCCCTGATTTTCCCTTTATTATATCCATCCAGTTAATATCCATATTCCATTAAACTGGGGACCAGGACTATACACAGTGCTCCTCCCAAGAACTTCGCAGCGTAAATGATATTAACGCTTTATCACTACTGGGACTTTCTGCACAGTGTATCCTTTTTTTTCTGCATATACACAAGGGCTCCCCCATTCTTCCAGATTAAAACAGAGTATGCATGTACTTTCGCATTCTGCACAAGTTTAACTTTTTTTCCATTTCTTAGCATCCTCCAATTATATTCAAATGCCACCTAAACCTTCCTCTTCCTTCTCACTCTCTCTCCGCTCTCCACTGTGAAACAGCACAGTGAGAAACACCTACACAAAGATTCCTAAAGAAAATATTTAATCAGAAATGTCCCAAGAACAATTCTTAAGGATACTCAGTAGATACCTGTCTCCACAGCTTTTCTGATACAATCTGTTGTGTCCTCTTTAATCAGCTCTTTATCAAAGTTTAAACTCTGCTATCAAACTTCACCTCCTTCAAGTTGTGTGACTTCATTTCATTACTTGGGTTACTGAGTTCAGGCTAGCAATTATCTCCACAAAATGAAACAAAAGTAAAAACCCAACTATGACACCAAGAAAGACAACCCGGTAGAACTGATCTTTGCTAACACAATTAAAGCTTTAGACTAGTTTCCATTTACTTTATTTACCTTAATTTTCCTTCAAAGCACTTTCTGAAGATGAGCATGATCTCAAAGGCAAAATAAGGGTTCTATAGCCATGTGGCTTTCTTCATTCCTTGAAAACATGGGGGCCTCACTTTATTGCATAGACATGTAGAATCATAACTGCTTGATGACAGACTATATTGCTTACTTTTAAAACAAAGGATTTATCACTCTTTTTAGACTATACATAATAGGAGTTTGACCTGGGTATGGTGTGACTGGAGAGTGATGGGAAAAGTGGAGATGATACATTTCTCTCAGTGAAGATTTTAGATTGTGAAATTCCATTAAGAATTACTTTCTGCAGATCTCTCCTGGCCATGTACCTTTTACTATACAAGTAAACATCCTGTCTGTCTTCAGAACCATGTAATGCTTTTCATGGCAGCAAAAGTTAACCTGGTGTAACTTGGAGCTAACCTCTGATTCATTTTCTTCTTAATTAATGTAACTTTTTAGCATTCACACACTTTGCAGAGAATTAAGGAAAGCTGGTCTTTTAAATCTAAGTTAGTTTTTAAGGGAAATATAGTTGAATAAAAACCAAACCCAGACAGTCATATCTGTGTTGTTAAAGCTCTATGGGCTGCACCTGATAAATTATCTGTCTGTGATACCTCAGAAAACACTCTTTGCTATTTCCTGTACACCTTGTTTGTAAAGCTCTGTTTACTTACCTGCTACTTTTTGGCTAACTATTAACCACAATTAACCTGATGGACTTTTTTTCCAAACAGAACAAATATTTATCAGAAAAGCAAAACTTTTTCAGTGAGCCAAATGCAAATGTTGTCTCAGGCAAGGTCAGAGAGGTCATGGGGAGCAATAAGGTTCTATTTCCCCACACAGTAGTTTGTTCATTGTTGTTGATTGAAAATTAGAAGGAGATAAGTAGAAGACCAGAACTGTAACTTTCTGTTTATTATGGATTTTTTAAAAGGTATTATTTACAGAGTGGTTTGGAAACTAGTTCCTGATTGGAGGGAAAAAAAAAGCTGTTTTCTAGGCTCACTGACAAAAACATTTTAAAATTCACTGCAATGCTACTGACAAATTTTGGTGTTTTTCTTTCCTACTGTCTGTTTCTGAGCAGCAAGCAACAAAATATATCAGGACAGCAACGGATATTGCATCCTACCAACTACTCCTGCATCCTTTGCTAACCCCTTGTTGGCATCTCCTCTTGCTCTAACATCTGGGGTGATGGCTGCTGTCCTCTTCACTGTGTCCCTGTGGGACAGACCCACAGGGTTTACACCTGTAACACAATCTTATTGATTTGAGGCACCACTGTCACATGTGGCTAAGTCTTGTCTCCCCAAGTTTAAAAAAAAACACTAGAAAGTAAGGCAGGTAAACCCAAATTTTGTATTAAGAGTGCCAAAATTAGCCCAGGCTATGGATGAAATAAAAAATGCAAAAGAGACCATCAGATGATACCATAACTGTTGGCAGATCAGTCTAACTCCCGTCTTTCTTGGCTGGGGGAGGAGGTTTCTCAGCAGTTGCTGCAGACATCTAAAGCTGAGAGCTCGAATTGTAATGAAACATTTCACTTTTCCCAGACGGTATTCTCCTGTTCAAGGATGTTTGTGAAACCGTGCTGCCCAATCTGTGATTTCACAAACTTTTCCACAGTGATAACATAAACAGTGAGTAGTGATTTATCTGAGGAATCAAGCTACACTAGAAGGGAAATGTGAAAAAATGTGCATTTGAAGGCATTTTCTCCCCTGAGGAAGGATGAAAGCTCATATACATGTATAAAATGAACCATACACCTCAGACCTGACAGAATTCAAGCTTCTTTTGGTGTACTTTCTGAAAATCCATGTCAAATTCAGTGAACTGAAAAGAAACGCAAAATAAAAATTCTTTTTTTAAAACTGAATTAGCTCTGTCTTTCCTCTTAATAAAGCAAATTTGTGAGATTTGCACAGCAGAGCATTAAGAATATTCTCCATAACTCAGTGAGCTTTCACTCTTCCTTTTAAACTAGTAGATGATGGCTGTCTCATGAAGATCAGATTTTACTCTCAGTTACACCCACATCAAAACAGAAGTAATGACACTGACTGGGGCAAAATTATTCCAGATCTACATCTCTCTCAAGGACAGCACCAAGAAAGAACATTTAAAAGACAATCCAGTTAATTAAATCCAAATTCATAACACTTTTTAAAGTCATGAGCAAGAAGAAAAACTAGACTTAGCATGTTTGTCTTATTGCCAAGAAGCACTCACTATAAAACCCCCTTGAATTCAAAACTGAATGTGCACATATATTGTAGCAGGGAAGTTATGGCAGAAAGAGAATAACTTTACGAGCTTTGATAATTGCTTGATCTGGAGTTTTGATTAAATGGTCCTTCCAGTATGAAATTATCTTCTAAGAAAGACACAGTCTTGAATTTTCCCTCATGTTTCCTTAATGGTTTTCACATTTTATTTTCTCTGCTGCAGTCAAAACAACTTCTTTGGCAGTCATATCTTCCTGCTGTACACAGCCTGTGTGACCACTCTTATCCCCACAGAAGGCATCTGGGACTACATTCTCCCCTGGATGAAAGTGAGAGCATCTGTCTTCACCATTGAAATGAAATACTTCTCATTTTTGCAGAGCTCTTAGGCTTTGGTTTAAGTGCTAGGAGAAAGGGAGGATATCACATAGGGCTGCTTATGCAATTATCAGCTCATGTATTCACAGTACACAAGGGGGTCAGAGGAGGGAGAGATGTGTGGCCTGTTACCTGTCCCAGCACCCACATCTTGTCCTAGTGCCTCTCCCTCTGTGCTCCAAAAGAACCACACACAAAGGTTCACAGCACCCAGAGCTGTTTAGAAGAAACACATAATCTGAAAGCACTTCTTAAGCTTTGTTTTTCTCCTCAAAAGAGATGCTCGAGTGAGTTAAAAAAATTGTGATAAAGCTTCCTATAACGTAATCTATCCCATAGTTTATCGTGTACTTACTTGAATACCACTCGTATTTGGGCAGAATCATGCAGGGAAACAAATGCACCAGAAAAGATAAACTCTGTCTTAACACACTATTCTCAAGGTCAAATGAGTATCAGCATCTCAAAAGCAAGAGGAAGAAATTATGATCTTGCATATCTTGGTATTGGTATATCTTGGTATATTTTTTTGGTGTGCGCCATCACCACCACTCCCTGTCTAAACGAGGACATAGCATTCCAGAGCCAGAAGCCTGGAAAGACAAATATTCCCATCATCAATAGGAGGGCTGTACTCCTTGTGATCAGTCACTGTCTGTTGCTAATCAAGGTTTTCTCTGTGTATTTCCTCAGCCTGGGCTCCTTGTGGTTTTATTTTTTCACTTGGTGCTTTCCCACTGAGGTTCAACTTTTTCTTTAAAGATCTACCCTCTGCAATCTGCCTTCCTCCAAACAAGCAGCCAGAACGCAGCGAACCAGAAGGCTGCCCTCCCCCAACCTCTCTCAAAATACTTAAGAGAAAAAGGCTAAGAGGAGAAAGATCTTCTTTTAGGAAACCAAAGCCCAGGAGTGAGAAGGCATGAGCTTACTGCACAGTGAAGAATGCACCTGTGAGCTGTAGCTTGGGTTGGGTTGGCATGGGCCAGGGGACGTTGCTCCCACACCCTTGTGCCCACTCCAGAGCCAACACTGCTTCCTTTCCCACTGCCTGACATCATCACCCAGAAACCCCCAAAAGCAAAATCCTTTTGCCTTCTTGTCCACATCATCCAAAACCATTTGCAAGCTGAAAATCAGGGCTATGATGCACCCAGAGTTCATTTACCCAGAGTAAACTTAATGACCAACAGCAGTTATTGTTTGTTAATATGTGGAGCCTTGTGTCTTATCGCTTTATTAAAATATCTACATGTATTTATCCACATTTAGGAGGTGTTTTATCTTCTCTGTGACCAGTAATAAAAAATCCCTGCCAATATTTGATATTAAAGTACTATGCCTCAGTGAAGTGCCAATTTCCAGGAGCCACAAGATAAGATGCCGTTGTAAACATACAAAAAAAATTAAAAACTTATCTGAGTCAGATGAAAAACCAAATAAACCCCACCACAAACAACACCAGAAAAAATATGCAAAAATCAAGATAACCACCTTTTATGGATGTGTTTTACTTTTAGGGGTTGATAGTTCTGTTAATGGCAGCTAAATGAAAAGAATTACTGGGGTCATCTGTGACAGCAAGGAGGTGAGAAGTAGCACCCCAGCCACCCAACACAGACACCAAGTGAATTGCAGAGGGGAGAGCTGACACTGTCCTTGTCTCTGGTAGCACTCTTGGGGCTGCTCCCAGCTCAGCTCCTGATGCTGGCTGGGCATCAGTAAGGGCATTTCACAGTAAGGGCAGAATCACTGCTTTCTGAAGGATACACCAGTCATACTGAGTGGGTATTGTTAAAAAAAGAAAGAAAGTGTCTTTCCAATTACTAAAACATATAAGTCTTATCCTTCATTACACCCTTGGCTTTCTTATAATAACTCATACTTATCTGGGGCCACTGAAGACCCTGTGCAGCAAGCCAAGCGAACCCAGCTCACTCTGCACAACTGGATTTCTATTTCCAGCCCCAAAGAGACACGTTGAGAGGTTTCTCAGCCACCACAAGGTGCTGAGAACCATTCTGCCCAATATCTGGTGGTTCATGGTGTAGTCACATTCCTGAGAGGTAGGGCTGGTCCATGACAAAAGGCCAGGTAAGCATCATGGAGCAAGACAAAACTTGCCTGGGCATGACAGCTGGCTGAAGTCAAGGTTACTGTGAGCTGCAGGAGCTCTTGCCCTGCCATCCCAAGCCACAGCTGAGCAGAGAAGTCAGCATTCTACTGCAATACAGCATGCTCCCCAGCTGAGTTAAATCAGAAATAATAATAAAAAATTAAATTCGCATACTGAGTTAACATACATGGGATTTGGGAAGAGCAAATGGGAGGGGGGGATGAACAGGCAGAGTAGGTGCAGACAGCTGCTCACCACTAACTCAGTGCAGGGTTTACACGGCCACCAAGTCAGCTTCTGGGCTGTGAACAGAAAAATCCAAACATCAACCAGCAAAACTTGACATGTGGGAGAAACATCTGGGCACTCACTTGGGACATGGACTCTTCACTGGATGTGTCACTCACTCAAGTCTGCTTTTTACATTTTAGAGGATGAGAGAAATGCAGAGCAACAAAATCACCGAGACACAGGAAGGCGTCAGCTCTCCCACTCACAGGTACACTCCTCCTCAGCCCTTGCTGGCTGCTACCTAGCAAGGCACTAAGAATCTGATAGGATAAACTCATCCTCAATAAACATGCCACATCTCATTTAGGAATAGAATTATGCCCAGCAAGGGACAAGGGTATTACCTCTGACATATCAGGTATTACCCAAGATTTTATTGCTGCTGGTACCATTCATGTACAACTCACAAGCAAACAATGTGAGGCCAAATGGGAATTACTCACAGTATTTGGCATGACACAATGTTTTACTATGAAGAAACAAAGGTCACTTTGGTCCACTTGATGCTGGAGACTGAGAAGTCTAAAGTCAGTGCAAGTAACTGCTTCTTCAGGCCTCTCCGAAATACATGCTAGAGTCATTTAGGTGCCCCTGGGGACACCAACACCTCTGCCACCTCCATCTCTACTGCCCTCTGGGGTGATATCTGCCAGGATGTGGAGACACCAAGCAGGGCAAGAAGAGAATAATGGCAAAGAAATCTTACAGAGTCCTTACAAAAATCACCACCCATCTCTGCTCTTCCTGAGAAACAAAGCAAATTACAGCATTAGGGGATGATCCTCATAGCTGATCAAGGCTGCTAATTGTCAAAGAGGCTGCAATGTAGACACGTGTATCTGACATTACACAGAGTAGAATATGATTTTTTCTTCAGACTATAACACAGTTCCCTTCTTAATTTCCAGAGATACAACAACAAAATTTTAAGTGGTCTGTATAAAACAATTCCCTTAATAATTCCTCTGACTGACAGCATAAGGGGACTACCACAGGCCACATGCTTAGGATTATTATACCAAATTCTGCCTTCACTTAACGCTATCTTCTGACTTGCAGAGATAAAGATATGAGGGAGAACACAGTCCACAGCAAACAGCAAGTAACAGGAACAATAAATGCAGTTACCCGTGCCCTGAAGCAAATACATGTCCCTGAACTGCTGCCATGGGAAAATACCCTGTTGAAACTACCCGCGATTCAGCCCAGAATTTCACATCATGTTTGTGCCTGCAGCACTGGCAGGAACACTGGAGGGGTTTTCCCTATGGATGCTCAAATGTTCCTAGTGACAGGGTCTCTGGCCATAGCCTAAAACATGCAAGGAAGTACTTGTCCAGATCCACGTTTTATAGCCCAATTTCAGGACTGCCTTAAATAATTAGGCAACATTAGCTTTTTTTTTTTTGCAATGCAAAAACTTCAGTCAGGAAACATGAACAAGGGCAGTGTGAAGCTGGTTTCAAAGTACGGTTAATCCACATGTGAATTTGAGAGTATTTCTTTAAATCTCCACGCTTTTTTTCATCATTTGCATAAACGACAAAGTTAATATCCCCAGGAAGACTGACTCATCTGGGAAAAATCAAGAGCTCCCAATTATTTCTCTCGTACTTGTCCCTTCTTGCTTTCCAGCTTATTATTTGTAAAGAAGAGAACAACTATTAACCAATAGACAGTGTGTTCATACTACCCCACCTTTCTTTTTAAAGCTATCAGAGATCACATCCTATTCTTCCCCTCAAACATACACAGCTGAGCCTGTCTCTGCACACAGAAGGGACTTTGCATGAGTGGTGACAAGACTGATTTTTTTTTTCCCTTCTCAGCATTAGCATAACCCTGTCAGCTTCCCCATCTTTTCTGCCCTTGAAATCTATTTTACGGATGAAAAATTATTGAACCCAAGACCTGAGAAGTCTATTCTTGGAATTGAAGAGGTGGAACAGGAGAGATATGACTGCTCCTAAAAATTTAAATATTTTTTGCAACCTTTCTTTTCTTTTTAGCAAATTATCAGAGCTCGTTGGTACAAGCACATGAATACATCTGCAATGACACGTGTCATATTAATGAAAATACCTTTAAAAATGCAAATTATTCATGCACCATTAAGTGTGAAGGGCACACCTGTGTGCAGCTCTCTGCAGAAGGGATTGCCCCTGACTGACCCGACAGAGCCTGGCCTTGCAGCTTAAATCCAACACAGCGGCCCACAGGGACACGGGACAGGAATTTGGTGGCACTCAAAACTGCGACAGTGACTTAGTGAGAGCATTTTAATTCCTCTGGGAAGGTTTTGCAGGGAAGGGGATAGCAAGATCTGTCTATCTCTCCTTTTTCCTGTTACAGGCAGATGCCTCATTTTCAGTGTTTTGTGGCGAGAACAGAAAGTCAGTATCTAGTTACTGCTCTGGGTATTTACATAGTCTTTAAATATTTTTATTAGCTCCTAAGCAGTTCATCCTGCCCGCTGGTGACTTGCTTCAAGGCCTCACAGATCTGTCTTGTGGGAATAAGGGTGAAAAAAAGTGACTTAATTTTGTATCTTTTTACTAACAAACCCACTCATGTTAGGTCTTCTCAAATAAAAGCAGAATTTCACTAGGGAAGGTTTGAGTAGAAGGGGGGGTGGTTGTTCCCATTCTGCTCTCTGCCCTGCGTTTACCAGGAGTGGCAGAATTACACAGAAACTAAGCAGTTTACACAACCACCTGAAATAACAGGATTTGTACTCTTTTAACTCCATAGGAGTTGGTGACTCACCAGCAATGATACTACACTTCAAATAAAGATATTCAGCTCCATTTTTTCAGTTTAGCCATCAAGCCTAGCAGGAGAGAGAAAGGGGGGTCCAAGCTGTCATTCCTCTATTAATATTCCTTCAATAATTAGCTGTTTCTCAGTTTTCCCTTTTATTTCATGCCAGAATACAAGCCTTACCATGAACAACATACCAAAAGAGAGTGCTACTATTTTAAATAGTCAGCATTCACAATATGAACTGCTCTGTGTAAACAACGAGATCTTCTCTTGCCTTGGGAGAACCAGATGTTTCAGAAAAAAAACACCCAAACCTTCCCACATGGAAGACAGTTACAGCAGAGAAGAGATTCATCCACCAGGTTGACTGATGGACTTTTTTATCTCTGGTGGAACAGGTCTGCTTTTCACCTTTATATTTCTTCTGGCTAATATGCACTTTTCAGGCAGAGAGGCATAAATCAGTTTTTCAGAGTCATGTCTTAATAGCGAAATCTTTAAATGCAAGGCTATATCTTCTACTGTGCCTGTCCCCTCTTTCCTACAGAAACTGTCCTTGCTTTATTAAGATGCTGCATATGATTGATTGCAGTTTCTTGTTTTTTTCTAACTCCTAGCCAAGGTTCAGGGACACTGCTGGGCAACGTATTCAACAACACTGTCTTCTCAAGGGGCAAACAGAAAGAGAAGGAAACCAGGCTATGAAAACGCTTCTGTTCCTCCAGAAAAAGCCTGCTCCCATCCCACCTCTGAGCATGGGTTAAAGGGAGCAAGGTTTTGGCTGTGGCTTGTTCAGAAAGGCTAACAGAGCAGGGATCAGCCCGATAGGACCTTAATTAGTATTTGCAGTCCTAATTTCCAATGGCAACATGCTGGACTTAGAGATAACTGAGAGACCATCTCACAGTCTTTTATTTGCCTCATTAGAGAAAAATCAGCATTTAGTGCATTACTGAAAGATTGCATTTAATTAGTCAACGTGAAAATAGCCAACACAGCCCTGTATGATGTCCAAAGAAGTAAATACCCGCATTATTTTCTTCCTCTTACTATCATGAATCAAAGCTCAATTTCCCGCTAAGGTGATATAAACTTCTTTTCCTGAGGTAAAAAAATCCGGTGTTTTCCCCCTGCTCCTTTTGTTGTTGAAAGAAAACCTCAGAATTACACTGGTGAGAAATCAACTTGTCCTCTCTTCTGTCTTAATAAGAAAAATTGACTGTGCGTAATTGTGTTGTCCATCTTTGTAAAAGCCAGTATAGATGTAAAATGTTCATGGCCGTGCTCAAATTTTATTTCACATGACGAATGCGTATACAGGAATTGGGTTTCAATAACGAAGTCAAGCACCTGATTTTATTCTCTGCCTAGAAAAACACAGAACTGAATACTGGCTACTGCTAAAGAAATTAAAATCACAATGTTATGAATTGACTGTGGTTGGGTACCAGAAAAGCATGGAGGCTTTGCAATGTAGGCTCTATGTCTTCTTGTAAATCATCAGTCAAGAAAAGATATTTTTATTATTTTTTTAATCCTGTTTTCTAACAGGTTCACTCAAGGACCCCCAAGGAATCCCATTTTTCAGATGTGTTTGTACTTAAATTTTTTCATCCTGGTGTCCTCAGAATAGCACAAATAAAAACCAGAACCCCTGTAACAAGGTACCTAAGCAAAAGATACATGTTCTGCATCAAAAGGACCTGGGCTACAAGATCTCAAATTTCTTTAAAATACAGCTGCTGGAGCTACCATCAACACAGCTAACTGTTAAAATCTGTTAAATCTGTTAAATTGCTCAATCAGAAAGGATAAGTCCTGGTTTAGTATATAAGACTACCATAAAATTAGAAAATTAGGAACAAGCTGAATTACTCAAATCCCTTCACCAACTACAACACTCAAGTCTCTTCACAACATCTGCTCTGCTACTTGGCAGGCTCAAACCAAAGCTTGAAAGTCAACAGGCTCCAGTGTCTGATAGAATAGGAAGAGAAGCCTTTTCCAGACTTGCCAGCTGAGCACTCTCTCCCATGTTCTGTGGGTTTGACCTGTCTGAACCAGGGTTCAGGAGGATCTCTGCTTCTGGAAAGGGGCACAGCAGCCACATGGCCACATCTGCCTAATGTTCAACAGAGATGATAAAATCATAACTTCCTGCAAAATCTGCTTGGAATTCCAGATTTTGGGCAGAGGAGCAACTTTGCTGAAATGTGTGTTCCCAGACACAGTATTTCTAGTAGGGTTGCAATTACCCTCAAAAGTTTTGAGGTTGATTACCCTTAAAACCAGAAACACACACTTTGCCATCATATTACTACACAAGAAAGTACATCTCTGGCACCATTAAAAATGTATATTTTAAAAGAATTTCCCATCCTGTTGTTATGCAAAAATTGCTTGTAGGCAGTAGACTATATGGCCTATTAAAGAGCTTATAAAATGACCCTAGAATTGATGAACAGACAATCATTCAGATTTACAAAACATTTCCAAGATGGTAAACATGACCTC
>WAAG01016943.1:1296-17298 GCA_013390105.1 Tichodroma muraria
AAAAGCTCTCAGTCATTTCAGTAGATGCAATCAAAAAAGCCTGGGCTTTGTTCAAAGTTATTTATTCTACTGGTATGGCAGGAAAAGAAAAGAATAGAGTAGCTACAAAAGGTCCAACAATCACATTTTTTCCTAAATCAACTTAAACCCAGATTTCATATCACTCTCACTGCTAACAGCTTTTGTATAAAACAGCCAAAGGAAACAAGCTTTCAAAAGAACTGGGCTGATTACCTGTTGGACATGAGCACATTTTTTGTTTCACAAATATCTTTTTTTCTATTTCAATGAACTACATCCAGCCAACACGACAACCCTCACATTTTATGTGCTTCTATGCCTAACAAAATCATGAAATGAATTAAGGGAGTCTTTCTTAAAAGTATTTTGTCCTTTTATTTCTGTGTCTCCTGCTCCCTTTATCGAACCATACACAGCAGAATTTTAAAACAGCTACTGCATAGCCTGTTAAACTTCCCTAGGCTTGATCCTTCTTTACAGAATGCATGAGTGTTTAGAACATGAAGTATGCAAGTCTAACCACTAAATCAGGCATTAGGATCTGCTGATGGTTGATTAAAACTCTTGTGAATTCAAAGGGTACACATGCATTATACGGAATCAGTCCCACAGGACATGAAAGACAGACATAAAAAATAAAAATAAAAAACCCACCCAGCATAAAATAGAAATGAGAAGTGTCTCAAACAATTACAGTAAATATACTGGCCTCTACCCTCTGTTAATAGGAGTCAGTAGAGCTCTGGAATTCCAGTGACTGACTTTCACCAAGGCCAGGTCTGTGGGACAAAATCTCCTTCAACATTACTTGGATTTTCTGGTGCAACTTCTTTCCCTGCAAACCACTGGCGCCTGAGCTGCAGCTGTGTAACTAAGAGCGAGCCAGATTCTCCCACTGCTTAATGTTTTAAATTGGTTTATCTGTACTGACTTCAGTGGATTTGCTGTTGAACTACATTAGCCTGTTTAACAAGAGGACAATTATGCCCACTGATTTCAACTGGAATTCTGTCTGGAGGTATGGAATGACAGCAGAGGTTCTGGTTCTTTCTTTTAGGAGACTGTGTTATTTTTCTCGTTTAGTTTTTCATCATAAAGATGCCCTGCTCACTGTACTCCAGACTTCTTAAGCTGGTTTTGGTGGAACTTTGAAATAAACCAGTATAAATAATACATTCATAATAGCCAAAGGAACTACATTTCTTTGAAGCCTTAGGCACATAAATGCAGATTTTCAGGGATTCTCCTTCATCATCTCTAGAGAAACCCATGAAGCAGAATCTGAGTCAACTCAGACATCAGAGACACATTTACGAGAGACTCTCCTTCAGGTTTCTCTCTAAGTTACAAAACTTGTCATATTTGAATTCTAGAAGAGAGAAAGTTTACTTTCTCAGATCTGTCTTGCAGATTTTCGGCCACACAAAACTTGAGCAACAGCTCTTTCAACCAGTTGCTTCAGGGTAACACCAGTTAAAAGACATAAATAAAGACAGTTGCAGCGTGAAAAATAAAGGCAAAGTTAATTGGAGAGAAAGAAAAGCAGATTAAATGGGAAGAGGCCAAATAAGATAGAGAAAGCACAAGTTCAGCTGAAAGAAAAATGATGAACAGAAAAACATGAAGAATTTGAATGGATGAGGCTCTAATAAGGAGACTGACAAAAGATTTCGTTGATGGGGAGTTTTTTGCATGCTTTTGAGAAAACCAACACTGTAATCAGACTGAATTAGCACACACAGCGCTGAAAAAGAATAGTTAGTCACCTAACATGAATGTGAATGTAATAAACAGTGACAATTCATCATTCAGTGCCAAGAATGATTTGAATCTCTACGTAAGTGAGAAGAGCGTCAAAAAATGGGAAAAATAATAATTCTAGAGATCATACTGGGTGATAAACACATTCCAACAATAATAACGATTCATGTATTTTTAATGTCACAGTCTGTCCACTTCACAATCGAAGTAAGATATTGTGAGCCATAGCTCAATCTGGGAAAGCACTCATGCCTTTCACCAGGGAAGATGCAAGTGTGCTCCTTGTCACAGCCAAAGAGACACATGCATGCTCACCCAGCCGGAAACTCCAGATGCATTTTTCAGGAAACCCTTCAGTCAACTTCACAACACTACCAAGAGCTGTTTAAGGCCCCTCTTACCTGCACAACAACCACCTGAATGGACACATGGTCAGGGAGTCGGATTGGTGCTCGAAAATACTGAGATAATGCAACCAGAAGATGAAGTATCGCTACGAGACTTTTAGCATGAACAGCTGAAATAGATATTAGAAGCACAGGTTACAAACTGCAAAGTAACTAGGGCACAGATTTTTACTTCTGCTTAGCGTGTAGGGATTTGTCCTGGTTTGGCATTTTTGGTTCTTTGTTATGGAAGTAATTCCCTGTCAGGACCTTGTTAGCTTCCTGTAAACCTGATAAACCAATCAGTGGCCGATTTTGAATATTGACACATTACTAAACCAATGAAAGGGGTAGATACGCCTTTGTGAACACACATTCTAAGACGAAGAGCCCTGGGAATCGCTCCTTCTGGTTTCCTTCTTGGAAGAGGTAACAGGGTGTTGTCCGGGCCAGCTCTGCCGCGGCCCACGCGGCCCGGCGGGGCCGTGCCGGGCCATAGCCGTGCTGATGAGATCCTAGCCACTCCCCCCTCCCGCCGCCATCCCAGCGTGGCCACTCCACCGCAAACAGCTCCGGTCGCAAGTGGCTGAGGCCATCGGTGCGGAGGCCAGAGAGGGGCCCGCGGCTGGAACTGAACACAGCAGGGGCCAGAGAGCAGCTATGCGGCGAGAACGGCCACCGCCGCTCTGGCCCGGCCCCTTGAAACCCTGGCACAGGCCCAGCGCAGCCTGAAATCCATCTCCATAACTGCTCCGGCCGCCGCGCCCGGAAGGGACCACACGGCCCTCGGTGGGACTCTTTCAGTCTCTTTCAAACTCTTTCAGTGCACAGATGAGACCTGCAAGACCTCAAATCCTCTCTCGAGTGAGAGAAATGAGAGGAGTGAAGATACATAGAGGAACAACATGAAGACACCGAAGTCAGTAAAGGAGTCAGGTCGCAGATGGAAGGAGTATAAGGAGATGCCTTATTTTTAGGCTGAAAATCCTCTTGTAAGGCTATGGAGAAAATATAATTGATACATCAGACTCTTTTCCCCTGTAACTCATTGAAAGACGCATGGGGGTGTGAAGCATTCAAATTGTAGGTACGAGCAAAGGCATTTATGCCAAAGCAAGCAGATGTTAAAGTCGCTGTGATCCCGGGAGAAGTTTGAACAGAGAGACAAGAGTGATGAAGACCCTTTGCCCCCAGGGAAGAAGAAGAGAATCTCTGTTTCCAGATGTGAAAATGATCTCAGAGATAGATGAGGAGAACCTTTGCTTCTGAATAACTCATCCTTAAAAGTGTGCCCCATTAGCCAAAGATTTAGCCCTCAAAAACAGTTGTGGAGAAAGCTGTACATCGAGAGGAGGGACTTTTGCACAGTGATCAGATTTCCATCTCCCGGATGGGAGGGGCTGATTTGCTGTGACTTTGAAGCCACAAGAGAACTATTTCTTGTGGAGAAGGTTCCATAATATATGTCTCTCCCTAAGTGAACTGAAGAAAGGCTATTCTAGTATGGAAAACTGACTGAGAATTCTGGGTGTTGTTTCTAAATGTTGTCAGTGAGAAAGAAAAGGTGTTGTGGGGGGAGGAGGAGAAGTGTTCTGAAGGTTTTATTCTGATTCTTATTATTCTTCTAGTTTTGTTAACAAAATTTTTCTTTATACCCTTTAAAGTTTGAGCCTGCTTTGCTCTTCTCCAAATCCTATTCTCACAGCAGAAAATAGACCCACCACATTAAAGCTGGTGCGTTGGCCAGGAAATCTTAAATTGCCGAATCAAAACCACGACACGGTTATTGGATTCTTTTCCTCTTGTCACCTGGAGCCAGGGGGCACCTTTAAGGCATCCCATCTGTAGTGGTCTCCTGGAAGATGCGTCAGCACCAACGCGCTACTCTTTGCAACACGTCTGGATGCCACAGGCTTGTGGAGATGGAAATCTAAAGCTAATCCAAAACCCAGATTTTCTGTATGACAGTTTAAGTGCTGTCTCTGCATTCTCCTTGCCTCTCTTTTATTCCCTTTATTTCAATAAGGATTTATGGACCATCAGAAAGATATTTTTGTACTCATAACATGCACTTATTCATTTTTAAGTGTCACAATGTCTGCAGGATGATAAACGAGCCTGTTTTGGCACAAGGCTTAAGCAATAACATATTAAACTCAATGACTCAAACATTCCTCATGAAGTTGTTCTAGTTCTGTTATTGAAGCTTTTTTGCAGCAGGTTTCATATATGGGTAGTTAACACTAACACAACTTAAAGGACATCAAAAGCCAAACTGCAGGAAATCCTTAATCAAGTATCAAACCATTGGCATAAATGTGGATAATTTCCAACCCTTATTATTGCCCTTCTTCTATTCTGTTTTTGCATTCCCCAGAGCAGTATTCCTGAAAGATCTTTGACACTGCAGTGCACTTGGGTTTTCTGTACTTGAACTAATCATTAAGTACTACCTTACTGCACTGCTGAAAAACAATTCACTAAAATGTGGCATTGCTGGAAAATGCTGCTGGACCGCCCGTGGTCAGGGATGAGATGCTTTAGCAGAACACTACAAAGATGTCTGTCTGCCTACCCCCAGTGTGTGCTACAGCTGGGCCCAGCTGCTGCTATCTCTACTCCAGCTCTAAAACACATGCAAAACTTTAAAATAAAACTAGAAGTTAAATTGTCAGGCCACTCCAAACACCCCGCCTCCAGCTGCATAACAGAGAATGGAAAGAAAACTCAGGGGAGGTTGAAAAGAGAAGGGGCTAAAAAATTCAGCAGGACCACAGAAAGGGGAAAGTCAAATTACCAAATGTTCACTTGAGATATTTCTCTCCTTACTGATTCATTGTGAATGGAACAGGATACAAAACTTCTCAGCACAAGACAGGTACAGGAGACAGGGATAATGTGATGTACTGGTCAAGGTATTCACCAGCACGAAATGATTCTTGAAAACCAAACTTAAAACAGATTAAGAGGCCTAATCTTCTAAAACTGATAACCTGCTTTCTGCAACACATATCCACCAAAGTGTCTTGTGTTGGACCACTGAAGGCATTTCTATTAGATACTGCTATGTTCATTTTTAATACAATAGAACAAGAAGGGCGCATAACTAGTCGTGATGAGTTTTGTAATCAAAACTAGTGATTAAGACTTAGCCGGAAATGATCAGAAATATTATTCATATCTATGTTGCAAATTTCAAGAGTTCTAGGATCTAACTTTCCTCATGCCCATCTACTGCATTTCTGCAGGTACTTGCCTGTTTCAACAAACTGATCTGGCAACACAAAACTTAGCTGGCATGCACATGAACTTCAAAGCAAAGCCACCACACTTGACTCTGAGAAGACACCTGACTGAAACTGAAGGTTGAGCACCAGCAAAGAGGGTAGAGTGGCACATCTGGAAATGCCCTTCTGAGCAGTTCCTACCATAAATCCCAAGTTTCAGCCCTCCATTGGATATTTCAGAATTCCAGATGGCACCTACAAACTCCCAGATGTCAACAAATGAGAACAGTATAGCAAACACAAAACTTACAGTCAACGTTCCACTTAATGCTTCTTGGAGGGAGTTTAAGGGTTTCATTGATCTTTTCAAGCACGGTCTGTAGCTTCTGTTTCTGAGCAATTTCAGACTGAGTAACTTCTGCAACATTCAGCTTCTCGCTTTCAAGCTTCTCTGAAGTGACAGAAGAAAAAATGGAGGAAAAACAATTGTCAGCTCCACGAAGAACACAAAGACATTCCAGACACCCAGAGGTACTCAGGAGACATTAGACTTCCTGTTTTTATATCCAAGTTTTTTTCCCTCCACACTTCTGAGCTCCTAAAGGTAAGTTCATATTTTGCCTTTAGTTACACACTGACAAGGAGAAGGCAAAGTATTGCTTTGTGCCATACCACTGGCTAACAAACACTGCAACTCCCTTTAGGGAGCACCAGACTTGGAGGCAAAGCCCATTACTTCTATTGCTGCTGGATACAGGTTATTCTCCATGCAAGTGGCTTGTACAGCAGACCATCAAACCTAGGGAACAGACACCAACTTTAAGATTTATTTCATCAGTCTCAGCCTCCCAGCTTCTACCTCAGATGCAGGAGATAATTTACTTGGCCTGTCAGTGATAAAACTGAAGTGATTCCATATTCACAGAGGCAGAGAATGCATCAAAGGAAGGCAAACAAGTTTTCATGAAAACAACTAAAACCTCAGGCAATTTCTCTCTATGAAACCACAGCCAGTTTCTGCACTCAAAATTTGCAGTAGATTTTAAAACACTTTATGAATTGGTTTGTCACAATTAGTGACAATGAGTTGCTATGTATATACATACATGGTTTATTATTTACCCTTAAAGAGTAACCAAAGAAAATACAGCAGCTCCCTGGTGACAACACCAGAAACAAAATGCTTGGTCACTTATCAATTTACTTTTACAAAAGAGGATCTTGTTAAGAGATGTCTTATTTGGTAAGAGCTGATCTTGTTCCCATCAAAGCCAACTGAGTGTCTTCCCAAAGGGACTGAGCCTAAACTACCAGCCTAAGAGACTGCTATCCCTGTAGGTTTCTTGTGCCTCCTCAGAAATCAGTTTGTGCATAGTCTCACCAGAAGACCGAGTATTTAGTAAGCAGAGACCTGATCCACAAGGAATTAAGGGTAATGGAAAAGATTCCTCTGAAATCAATAAATGTTGGATCAGTACATGCATATTTAGAGTCAGGCTGCGTCTGATACACATTTTTTGAATTTTGGGTGAAGTCACTGGAGGTCTGCCCATGGCAATCCAGTTGCTCAGTCTAGGCATATCCAGTCCATCACAATATATTCAATAGCTTAACCATTCATAGAAGGGAAAGGTCTGTGAAGTCTTTATTAGAAGTGCTCACATGATGTTTCAAGATTCATTTAGGATACTGGAAAGAAATTTACTAGAGACTTTATGAGCTGTAATAACTAAGAAAATGTCTTTCAAGCCAACAGTGTAAAAAGCACATGCCAACTCTGCATCAGCAGTTCCTTTTCTCTATCTGTTTCTCAGCTGAAGCTCAGTTTGCAGTCCACTGGGCACCATTACCTCAGTCATGTTAAAAGCCAGACATCAAGCCAGAAAGAAATTCCAACTTTCCAGAGGAACCTTGCGATGTGAATAAACTATAGGATAGAAGGAGCAGAAATTAAAAACATCCACCATGGTACTGAGAATGCCCTTGCCCTCAAACTTACTTTCCACTTGTAACACGGTGAAGTTTGTGCAGCCCATATGCAGATAATAAATTTAATTGGAGTGAATACTATTGCCAAGACAAGAGCCCTCCTTCTGCAGCACCCCAGGTAGGCTTTGTGCTGTTCTCATCAGCTCCAGAGCACCACACATTGCACTGCAGCCTCGAGGGCTGTGCATACAGCCCACTGCTCAGGGGTCTCATAACACAATGCTATTTTTGTATCACTTAGTGGCATAAATGTAAGATGATACCGAGGCTCCTGGGCAGGGACAAGAGATACACTTATTGACAAAGTGCCTCAACACTGTGCACATGTATTTTTTCTTACCAAATAATTTCTGCAATACTTGTCCATCATACAGGTCTTCAGCCAAGTCTTTCACAATAATCCTCTCTCCTACCAGCACATCATTAATCCAGTCAATTAATACCTATGTGGGAAACACAAATTTGGCAGTATTATGCACTATTCATTTGCAATTTAAAACACATGTCATGTTTCTTAGCAGAAAGAATACCGAAGCTGCAGTGGCTCAAAATAAAGTCTGACATACCTTCAGGAACAAACAGGAAATACTCAGGAAGTTCTCATCTGAGGTGGCTGTGCCAGTGCACCAAAAGGTCTAGACAAATACTAATTGATGCAGTGTCTTCTGGAGTGAAATCTTTCCCTTGCTTTCAGTAGCATTTTAACATCTTATGGTGAAGCAGAAGGTGCTGAAGTTGATTTTAATGAAACGTCCTGCTAAAGTTCTAACCCCAAGAATCACAACGACAAAGGAAAGTCAGTGTGATCCTAGATTGGGGGTGGGATGGGACTGAGACTCTGGACTCAGGATTTTAACAGAAATTCTTAAGTCTCCCTGTGCTGTTTCTAGAGAGATACTGCCACAAATGACCTCCCCATTCCACTGGGATGCACGCACCACATGGCTCCAACTAATTAATATCTAACTAGTGCTTTGAAGTATTCAAGTGAAAGAAGCAGGGATGGCATTAAAAAATAGTTCCACTTTTCTGAGAGGGTTTACATGCTTTCATTACCTTCATTAGCTCTTGTAATTTTGGATCATTTCTTGAATTTGGATCCACCATTGTTCGGACTTCATTCTCCTCTGGAAGGTTTAAAAGAAAAACATTAGAAACTACCCTAGGCACAACACTTCATTTTACATCAAGCCTTCATGTTGAGATGTAAAATTGTTGTGAATTACCTAGCATAGTGTCCTCAGGGTCTAGTTCGAATGGAATGGGACTGAGAGGTAAGTTAATGGCATTTATTCCTTCTTCCTGTAATTCAGACACTAGGAAATAAAAAAAGAAAAGCTTGGTCAAATTTCAGTTTAATTTTACTTATTATTTCACTCTCACTAAAAGTAGCATTAATTGTCTTAATTTCTTTATAAGAACATGACTCTATTAGATAAGCCACTGGGTGTAATTACAGCAATAAAGTAAAGCTAACAAAAATGGAGGCCCAGCCAACAAACCTTTACTTGTATGAGTACATTTTTCATGGATAATGGTGCTGGAACCAACACAATTACCTCAAATCTTTTCCAGGATATGGCCCATTGTCCTCAAATACTTAAAAGGCTCACTTGCATGTTAATGGTGCTGACATTTAAACACTAACGAATCATTTCAGCTGAGGGAGATGGTTATTGCTCTCAGTATGTCACCGTGGCACTGGAGATGCTTCAAGTTTAGCTCCTTGGGAAGAGCTGGTCTGGCTGTGTACCCACCCAGGAGTTACCAGGCTGAGGAACTGGTATTCCAGACTGAAGGTGCAGCTGCAGCACATAGCACACTCTGTTGTCCAGGATGCTGATGGGTCTGCGCTGTCTAGCTGAAGCAGGCTGCAAGATGCTTCTGGCCTGTGTTCTTGGCCTTTCTTCAGCAGAAATCTCAGCAGCAAGACACAGCGTAGGACGATGAACCCTCAGAAGTGTTGCCTTAGCGTGGAGTCGACACAGGTTGAAAAAGAACTTTTGGACATAGGAATGGGGAAGCAATCCAAGAGCCAACAGTTTGGAGATGCCAGTAGTTGTCAGGAAATACAGACAAGGTCTTAATCAGCCAAAGTCCCCAAATTCTGCAAAAATCAACGTTCTTGAGAAGGAAAGACCAGAAAGATCCAGAGAAGTGGTGCAAAGGGAAGCCTGTCACTTGTTCTGTACCCAGTACAGGCCAGAGCAACTTTGCTCACTCCTGGATGACCCAAACTTTAATAGGTTGCAAAGACAAAACCCTTCCTTCACTGCCCAAACATGCCTCCCTAACAGAGGGCAAGAAATGCTAACAAGCCATCACACAATCCTGTGCTGTGGAAGAGCTCCCAGCACTGAGCACAGCGAGGATCACACAAGTTTGTCCTTGCTTTGTGAACAAGAAATCAGTGCAAAGCTGATTTACCAAACCAGGAAAGGGGCTCTCTGTCTTATCCATGACCAGTAAGTAATGTTGCTTTGACCACTCCATTTCCAGTGCACACACCTTTAATAGAACTGGTTGTTAGCTCATCTGTTCCAGTCAGAGTTGAAACTTAAATAACTTAATCCAGCAATCCTACATACAGCCTGAAGATTCAGGCAGTTGTCCACACCTTCTGACATGTCCTGAAATATCTGACTTATGTGCAGATGCAAGATTCACCATCCAACAATTCAGATTTACCAGCTGATGCTTTCCTCAGTTTATTCTGAAAATTACAGAGACAATTTGGTTTCTAAGAAAACAGAGAAGTACTCTAAAGATCTTGTGTTTTGTCTCTGCCCTCATGGCTGCCTAATAAGTCGGCTTTACTTTGTTGGTGCAATAAGTATAGCTAAATTCACAGGAACACTCTGATCATCAGTCACTTGGTATGATAACAGGACTTAGAAATTTCCAAATATTTTCTATGCTTCATGAAATGTTTTGTGGTCTGCCAGATGAAACGTTTCTGTGTGTGCTTCAAGAATTTACGTAGCTGTATTCAAGCATTTATGTAAGACTCACAGCAATAATGGCTGCTAGAATGTTTATTACTTTTAATGGTATAAAAATAACTCTGAAAAATCCACTACCTTCAACACTGAACCCATAACTTCACTCCATACACTCACCCTGCTTATGTATCTGTAACATACAAATACTGAGCAGCTCTAAAGAGTCATAAAACAATGTTGACAATAATAGTTCCCTCGATTGTTGTATATTCTCTAAAACTGATGGCTGAAAGCAATGGACCAAATTAATCCCTCATGTAACTCCACTGAGCTCTGAGGAGTTATAGCAAGGATGAAGTTGGTCTAGCATGTACAATCTCGGGAACCGCTCGCACTTAATGGCAATTGTTGAAACTGCTAGCACCCCTTAGAGAAAATCACTCTTGGTTTCATTAACCTCTTTGATATTTTGGGGTTTTTTTTTTTTGGTTCAAAATGGTTATGGGCATAAAAATGTCAGCGGGTAGAAAACTTGCTTGTGGAGGTCCTTCTGCTCTGAAATGTTTAGCTCATGGAGGACTTCCGCACAAAGCTTCCTAGGCAGAAAACGTGGGATTTTTTCACATCAGTCCCAAGGGGGAGCATAGTAAATAAAATCCGTTCAATCCAACTGCCTCCACTCCACTGAGCTCTCCTGTCCCAAAGGGCTGGAAGCTCTGCTTGGGTGAGACACACTGGAGAAAGCAGTCAGCTTGTTTTCCAAGTGAAGGACAGTAATGAAAGCCTTTGGCTCCTCTCCCCAGGGAGCAGCCCGCTGGCAGAGCTTGCTGGCAATTCTCCAAGAAGACTGAGTGGACCTTTCAAGATTGAAGGTTATGTAAGGAATTCATTAAAAGGCCCAATGAACCTTGCCATACCTGTCCTCTAACATGCACGACGTTCTACCTTTAATAACATGACCTCCATCATATTCTCAGAGAAAACAAGAGAAAGCAAACAAACCCCTGCCACATCTTTGCCTGGAAAGTGAACATAAAATACAAATAAGATAATAATAAATATACATGGGGAACTAAAACAGTGACGTGTTCTAGAATGCAAGTGTTACATTTACTGCACAGCAGGGTTTCCTGTACACTGCTGTAAGCACAGACATTCTGCACACCTGCCAGAGCTGTTTGCAGAACCTACCCACCAACACCTCCAGAGGATCCAAAGATCCCAGATGGATCCAGTTTTTAGAGAGGACAGCTCCTCCTCAGCCTCTTCATTCTGTAGTGCATAACCCATGCCCTAGGCTGGTATTAGTCCCATAATAAAGGTTCCTCCTGCCCTCCTGCCCCCCACAGCAGAAAACATGATGGAGAAACCCTGAGCTTGACAGCATCTTTTTAATTTCTTTCCCAATACTGAAGAGCAATGATTTAACTGCAGATTAGTAATACTACTAAATGGAGCAGGTAAGCACATGCATTATATCAAGCTGTATGTAAACTGAGAGAAAATTCAGTACAGCCTCACTTCCTAAGAATTTACATCAAAAATGTACCATGACAAATCACTGCTATACACTTAGGTGTTTATAGAGCAACCACAAATATGTGATTGAGGTTAAGAGTTTGCATACCACAGTTTCAGTACAGGAGTCCATTTTTCAGCTGCTTTTAATTTAATTTGTTTTAATTAATTATCATGAAAATCACTTCAACAACTTAGTATTTTAATAAAAAGAAAGAACACAGTATTGGGACAATTTTTGCCTCAGCTGAAATTAACATAACCTAATCTAATTTCTTGAAATACTTTGAGGAATGGCTTTGGACCATCAGTAAGGCACTCGGAGCCTTACAGTGTAAGGCACCAGGAAGGGAGGAGGGGATGGGATGCACCTGCAGCAGCTCATCTCTACCACACAGGCTGCCAGGAGCCCGAGTAGTGCACTGGGAGCTGTGGCAGCTCCTGTGAAGGACAACATCCAGGGCTGTGTGCTGGACACAGGGCATGCCTGGCCACTGGACAATCCCAGCAATTACAGCTAAGACCCCTTTGTGTTCTCACCCTCGCTGTGACCCAGATCTGGCCCAGTTCATCAGCTACCACGGGGCTCATGCACATCATGCCGATATTGGGAAGATTAGGGACTTCATCCCTTTGGACATGACAGCAAAACCCAGTCCTTCAGGGTTTTTTTCAGTCACCAAGCTGAGTGGAACTAGGGGAATGCACTTTTAAAGCAAGACCTTGAAAAGCAACAGCTACATCTGGGCCAGACAAATCTCTGTGGATTGGCAATGTGAAAGTCCCAGTTTTAACTCTGGATGAGGAATGGACATTTCTGCTCAGACTTCTGATTCAGCTCCACGTGCCAATTTTCTTATGATGTAATCAAGTGCAACTCCACTGCTATCAGCTGTCAACAGACTTCCTCCCATCAAGCAAGCACCAAATTTGGCCCCAGAGCCGGGGAGCCCGCGAGCTTGTATCAACAGCAACTACAGCAGCTATTTTAAGCTGGATGGAATTCTTACTGTTTTAGATGCTCTAGGATTACGAGGTCATAAACCTATGCTATCAAATCCAGGCGTGTGCTCGGAGCCAGAGCCTGCTCTGTGATGTGTGCATCCAACTGCCATTGGAGCTGCACATCTGAGAGCGGAGCACTGCCCATACGGTTCAAATTTCCTTAATTCCTCCAGTACATGCAGCCTGTTGCTCCACATTGTATTTATTAGACAGTTTCATTTGGGTTTTTTACTCATTTATTTTGTGTGCTTGAAGGCTTTTTGCTGCCCTATTTAGTATTCAGGGCTTAGAGTTACTCTGATTTGAATGAGACACATCTCATTATTTAACTGAGCTCAGCAATGCCACATCACCCAGTGCACTCTCTGTGGTTTAGATGCATTTTACATCCATCCGAAGAATCATGAAACAAATACAGCAAGATGCAGAGTAAAACAGCCTCTCCTCTGAGCGCTGCAGCCATGTCTTCCCTATGTAACTGCTCCTGCACTTACAAAATTAAAACTACTGAAGTGCTACGACAGGAATGGATGAATTCTGAAAGTGTGCTATTAACTAGAACCAGACCATAATTTTGGAGGAGCACAATGCCACACTGCTTCTAACCTCAATCTTTCAAATTCAGGAGGTTTAGATAGATGCATATACACCTACAGACATATATAAATACATAACATTTCTGCAGGTCTTTAATTGCCTTTCTTTGTCTAGCATAAGGGTTTTCCATTCAAGCTCTTGATCGTTTTTAAGGTTTCACATACATTGGGTTGGGGTTGTCTCTTTGTTCTGTTGGGTTTTTTTGGTGGAAGCTGAGATTTGCTGACATTCACGACTCCAAGAGTTTAAGCTTTCTATAAGAAAGTCAAAATCTACCTGATATTTTAAAGTGCTACAGTAGGCAGCAGCTTTACATGTCATGTCTCCATCTTAAGCTATTTCTTCCTGGAACAAGCACCATTTGGAAGGGTAGCTGCAGACATCATATTGCCAGAATAACCCTAGATATTTATGTGTATACCCACATTCAAACATGCATGCCTCTGCTACATACATTTAGATATGTAGCCAGAAATTACAGCCAGTTCAGAAAAATGATGATTTTCAGCACAAAATGTCTTTACTGCTCTTGTATAAGACATACATTCAATCATAGATGAGTGAAATTTAGATGAATCAGGTTTTGGTTTCACATTCCCTTTACTGGGCGCAAATTTCTGGTAAAAGCCCATGACCTCGATGGTTTGCTTTTGTAACCACTCGTGCACAACAGCAGCTTTAGTTCTTCTACTGCCTTGACAGCCTGTAATGCAGACTTGAGTGTAAATGACTGTATCCACACAGATCTCAGTGGATTTGTGCTGATTTATACCAGCTCACTGGCTCAGCGTCATTCCTGTTCCCTCTCACATACTCCAGCTCTATAAACTGATATAATTCCAGTGGGGTAATTCTGGATTTGTACTGGTAAATGAGAAAACTGACCAAAATCACTTAAGACAGCTAGAGAATGAGAGAAAAAAGAAAGCAAAAACATTTTCAAAAAGCTGTAGTTTAGGCTTTCATAGAATTATACTATTTAGTCAGGCAAACTTACATAATTGCTTTCTGGGCCACCTATCCAACATGTTAATTTCTAATATCTGTGCATGTGCATCTTATAAATCCACAAAGGGAAAAGAAAATATTAATCTAAAATAGTACTGCCTAATTTTCTGGAATACATAATTCATTAAACATGGATTCTGGCAGCTCAACTTTAACTCCAAAACAAAAGAAATCCGCACAAAAGACAATAAATCTGCATTACACATGGTACTAAAATGATCCAATGGATTTATAGATGTTTACAAGTTTGCAGAGTGTGACACAGCGTCCACCAGAAATTTGATATTCACAGCACAAAACATCATAAACATATGTCTGCAACTACAAAAGGGCCTTTTTATGTGGGGATCATTGTTAAAATTGTCTTCAGAACATAAACCTTAAGTTGTAAATGCTACTCCCCATTTATTCTCCAAGACATAACAAATGAGGGAAGAAAAGCAGAGATATGTTTGTAATTGAAAATGTTTCTCAGGAAATGATCTGTACAGGAACATCATTCTCATTCCATTAACTGCTGACTCCAAGCCAACCATTTGTAAAAGTAAATAAATATGCAAACTGGCTGACAACAATGTGCCTGCCTTTAATGTTTCTGCATTAGTACTCAGTCTCCAAAAAAGAATCTATTTTCTTTTCTCATTTCTCCATTAAATCAAACATGGCATGCATACAAAAGGAACAGAAGTAATGCTGTTCACAAAAAAAGATGGGAGAAATGCTATGATTTGATTTTCGTGTATGCAAAACAAATGAAACATCTTTTGCCTTGAACTTTCTTTAAAGTCCAAAACCACTCTCAAGTACCTCAGTGACTGGTTCACTGTTCCTTTCTTTTTTTTTCAATTGGCAGGGAAAAAATCCCTCCACAGACAGACAGATGTCTGGTCTGGATAGGTAAAAAACAACAAATCAGGAAGCAAACTCAGTTCTTTTTTAAGAGTGCATGCGATTCTCTTTTGCCAGCTTCATTAAGCCTTCCATGCTTTCACATTTCATTTGGGATGAAGGTTCTTTCTCAGAATTTCCCTCTGGTTTCTAAGAGGTAATAAGCAGAGAAGTGCCAGGCTAACACAGATGCCAGTCATTCNCCCCTATAAGCAAAATACTTTATTGAAACAAATCCTTTGACAGCGAAGTGCTTTATGGAAACAAATCCTCCGACAGCTAAGATTTCCAGCTTACTGAGGTATGTACTGAGAGATCTCTGAACTGATTTACTGAGGGATCTCAGAATGACACAGAGTACTTGGGGCCATACAGAGAAGAAAGGAAAACNATGTTTTGAAAAGCCTGCCACCCTACAGGAGTGTTTAAAACCCTACTGAAAAATCCCAAAAGGCAATTTTGGGAACAAATACAGACAAGAGTTCAGTTGATGCTGATTCTTATTCCCACTGAAGAACAAACCATGCATATGAGGAATTCTGTGACCATACCAGGTTCTTATCAAAATGTGCTGTGTGGAATCTGATCCCAAAACAAACTCCAAAGACCCTCAGATATATTGGTGGGGTGTTTGTGCAACAGAAACATACAGGTTGCTAG
>WAAG01016943.1:19252-60526 GCA_013390105.1 Tichodroma muraria
CTCAGTAAATCAGAGGGATCTCAGAATGACACAGAGTACTTGGGGCCATACAGAGAAGAAAGGAAAACATTTGTATCCTCCTCACTGACATTTTGATATTTCTCAAGTTACAACAAATCTGCAGGTACCAGTACCCAGAAGAGAGGTAGACAGACCTCTTGGTGCAAGTGGAGGCAATTTTCTTCTTACATGCTCACCAGCTTGCTGCAGCAATTTTTCCCAATGTTGCGGAGTGGAGAAGCAGATTTTATAGGGCTGACTTGCTTCATTTTGTGAATCACCAACCAGTTAAGAGCAGCTATTCCAACATCAACAAGAGGCGCTCATGCAGAGAAGACAAAACCAAGGATCTGTTCCAAGAAGTCTTTCCCAGCTCAACAAGTTCTAGCTATTCCTAAGAGAAAACTCAAAAATAGCTCTCAGGAATGTGAGGGCACACTAGTAGCAAGCTGAGGATTTCCTGAATTTCTTGCTCTTTTCTTCATGTGTATGTAAGGCCTTGTTTTTGAACAAGAAGTAATCTTGAGGAGAGCTTATTCTTGGAAGAAATAGAAAAATGACTACTCTTACTGGAAAGTTAAATCTCCTTCTCAGAGACTACAAACTGGTTTATGTGTCACACATGGCCCCTGTTTTCAAACTGCAGTTCCTAGAACTACTTGTGTTTTGAGATAAGCATCTCATCATCTTCAAGGACTCTGTGACAAAGGATTAAAAGTTTTGTAATAAGTGGCCAAGCATTTCTACATCCCAGAAGGAAAAATACAAAAAACCCCCAAAACCACATTAGTATCTTATGAGAGCTTCTCATGCTTCAAGATCTTTCTTTACTATCAAAATTGACCAGGATGAAGTTTGGGGTTGACACCAGCACTGGAGAAGTAGCAAACACAAAAAAGATGGGATAAGAGTCACCTGAGGAAATTAAAATAATAATGAATACAAATATGTAGATATATTACTTATCTGCATAACTGGTAGTTGGCAGTCCATTCTTTGCTACCTCTGTGTCAATCCTGAGTATCTAACCATGGCTCTCAGATTGAGGAACAAAACTGACTTGCAACAACTATTTCTGTTTTTCCCCTTGACCTTAAAGATTTTCAATTTCTTGCCATGTTAAATATTTGTGCCTAACACACAGATGGTTTCTCAAAGTCTCTGAAATATGTCCTAGGGAATTGAAGTTCATAGTCAAGGACAAAATCAGGATCTAATTTGGGAATTGGGATCTAAAGACAGGCCTTCAACATGGCAAAAATAGGCTGTGGCCTTCACTGGATCAACAGAAACCCAGCTACATTCTGAAAGAAAAAGGGGTGGATTTGGTAAAAGGCAGCAAAATGAAACCTTAAAATGGAAGAAATATATCTTCTAGCATCCTGAAGACTAAACTGCCCTTCAGGGTTCTCTTGGCCAATGTGCAGGTTAATGTGCAATTGACAGCAGAAAAGCTCCAGGTTTCGACTGGTACAGCAAGGACCTGAGAAAAGGGAAACTTCCTTCCCCATCC
Organism: Tichodroma muraria; assembly: GCA_013390105.1. Lineage (NCBI taxonomy): Eukaryota > Metazoa > Chordata > Aves > Passeriformes > Sittidae > Tichodroma > Tichodroma muraria. The sequence continues at coordinate 20,766 of WAAG01016943.1, forward strand.
TTATCTCACGTGTGCGCGCATTTTCAAGCTGCACATCTGGTGTGTGGATGCCCCTCTGCTTTTCCCAGCCATACAGCACTAAGGGCTAGTTCAGGGATGAAAAGGGATGTATCAGGGCCATCTGTGGAAATGCCTGGCTAGAGGGAGGACTTCGGTCAGCTGGCATAAATCACAGTGTGGTGTGATCAACAGTGTGGCTGTGCTATCCTCCTAAAACACATTTACACAAAAGTGCAAGATGATGATGCAAGACAGGACTTTGGTAGCACAAACTAGAAACCGTGTTTGGCTTAGGAAAGCAGAATTTGTTCTCAATTTGCACAGGAAATAAATCAACACTTTCCAGCCTATGTTTTCAAATCCCTTAATCAGAATTAATTCATTTAACAGAAGAAAACAGCAGTATCCTCATTCTGCAGCATAGAAAAAAACCCCCACAATTCTAGTTTAAGGAATACATCTACATGTTTCCTTTCTGGAGACAAATTGCACCTGAAAAATGGAAGCCTGGCATTTAAAATACCGCCTTAAAAGCTTGTCTCTAATGTTACATTAGCCTGACAGAGCAGACAGGAATATCTGCACCTCTTGCTTTCCAAATCCCTATCATAACAAAAAACCACCTTTTTTTCCATATAAACCAGCAGTAATGATTTCCATCCAGCCCTGTGGCTTGCCCTTCACAGGCCCTGCCTGGTACCCTCCGTGCATTCCTAATTTTGCTTATTCCTTATAAAATCAAACAGCTGCTCCAACTTCCAAATGCCCTGTCTAAAACAAGACTGAACTGTTCATCTGATTGTGGTGCTTCTGTGAAGACCAGCATCATAAGGGTAAAGCCCCAGCTCTGAACTGCACATGCACTGCCAGTCTCTTCCAAGAGATCTCAAACAAGCTGGAATTTCGAGGCAGCACTTGCTAGCACCTGTCAAGAGATGTCAGACAAGGGAAACACCCCTGTGTGAATGTGAAGTCCTACCTGTTAAATGCATTTCCTGGGCTGCTGTCATTGTCAATGTACCAATTTCATCAGGAGGAACAATCACACCAACAGTGCCTGTATTTCCTACTTTGCAGGTAGACTTACCTAAACCTCCAACTCAATTATCCATGTAAATAACCTAAAATGGGTTTTACTCCATGGCACTAACACCTTTGGAGTTTCCCAGAAATAATCTGCAGCCTTCAGCTTTGATGTCGTGAGTTTGTGTTACTATTCCTCTTAGAAAGTGCATAGTATCATGAAGTTGTCCTTTTAATAAGCATGAATATTAAAACTTACTGACTGCATAACACGTAGTCCATTTGAAAATTGCTATCCCAAGCATGCTTTTGACTACAAATGACAACCTGCCCTAAGTGGAAATTTAGCTGATAAAAATCACTATTTTCACACTGGAGCCGAGCCAGTGTTACCCAAAGATTTCATTTGTACCAAATTGAAGCTAATAGAAACACATAATCTTATGAAACATCACTAGGATGAAACAGCTAATTCTATTTCATATCGCAGAAATACTTTCATGGAATAACTTTAAATATTAACAGACAGTATTTTCTTCTTCTTTTACCCAGGAAAAACAAAGACTAACAGGAGTAAGAAGAAAATAAACTCTCATTCTTATCTTCAAACTATTGCAACCCAAAAATAACTACCATTGTAAAAATACAGGGTGAGAAAGCAAAAACCAGGAAAGCAAAACAACCAGATGAGTCGGTCTGGGCTCCTACCTTTAGGGCAAAATGCTCCACAGCCCATCATAGGGTCGCTGGGCCACCCTCATAGTGCATCCCAGGGGGAACTGCAGTCCTTGAGGTGCTTGAAGCCCCTGGCAGGCCCCTGTGCTACTGCTCTGCAGAGGAGCTGTTTTAGCTTTCGAGCCTGTTTTCCAACAGAATGGTCCAAGCACATCACAACTCCCGGCTCAGAGCATCACTTCAGAACAAGCGACTGACTGCCTATATAATTTAATATGATGCCACATGAGACTCATAGACCATCTGCAAAAGAAACTAAATCTGCTTTTTGCAGCTTGGTGAATTGTGTTCTGAAGGCTGGGATGCAGTTTTGATTGTGTGCTTTCGTTATCAGTCATGCAACTAAACAAAGTGCTCAAAGGGCAAGTGCAAAACATGCGTTTTTAGCAATACCAGTCTGTTTCTGTTCTAGGTAACTTGTACCTTTTCCTCTTGTAACTGAATAAAGTCACAGTTCCCCTGAAAGCATAGGAAAACTCTATGCATAGACACTGCAACATTGGTGGGAAACTTCTTTCTCTTTTTCCTCTTTTTTTAGGTTTTTTTTTTTGAGGTTTTTGTTTGTTTGTTTGTTTGTTTTTTCTTTTGTGAAACAAAGTCTGATCAACAGGAGTTATTTGAATCCTGTTGTCTGAATTAAGATGCACATGTGATATTACCAAATATTACCAAATGCAGATCCTGATCACAGTATTATTTTCTCTACAAATAATTCTCTACTGAAATAATTAGCAACACTCACATGGAACAAGGATTAAGCCCTGAAACAGGAAAAAGCATATAAAAAGCTAAAACCAGAGGAAAGGAGAGGTATGAGCCATCAAAAGAATAATAAACTACTGGTAAGAAATAAACTAGTTTTATGGTCTATGGGTTCTTCCAAAGGGGGATGGTAATGAAAATTTAATCTAAAGCAATTACTTACTTGGGCTAAAAATCAAATTCCTATGAAGTTTTCTACAGACTAAAACTTTTCAGAAGCTATAAAATGTCTAACTTGTTTCAACTTGGAGCAGGAGGAGGGAAGTGACACATCCCTGGCTCATTTCTAAGTCATGGAAAGTAGTTACCTTTCTAATTTCCAATGGAACGCCATTTAAAAATATCAGTGCCAAAAGACAAGTATGGAGAACAGAGTGGTATTTATTGTTTTAGGGTTATTCAGCTGTGCTACACAACATTCCTACCCCAGGCTTCATATCAGATGTGATTCCTTGCAGAAGTCTCAGAGCTCTCATCAGTGCTCTGACACCACATTCTTTGCCAGTTCTAAGGAGTCTCTGATACACACCGGTCTGCAGCTTTTGGGTCACTCCTAAAAGCAGCTTTCCCTGCCAAAATTTCTATTTCATGCAGCACTCACAAGTAGTAATGGGGCTCCCCATTCTGACTCCTGAAGTCCCATTGCCTTCTGGCACTAAAAACCTGGACTGCTGAATAACAGCAGTCAATTATGGACAATACTGAGCTAGCAGTTCTTTCCCAAGCTTCTCTTAATTTCTGAATAGAATCATAAATATCCCAGATACCTTACTATGGCAATCCTGTTTGGGACACAAGTACAGCTAAAGGAAAACAATGCTTCACTTGAAATGTCAAGAAGGATGCAGAAAATTATTATATATTAAGAAAATTCATGAAATCTGCAGTCACAGCCACCTGCATCATCAATTCAACCTATTTTATAAGAGATTATTTATATCTGTTCATAAAGTGGTATTTTTTTGCACGCTCCAAAGTAGTTATTTGACAAAAAATAGTAAATAAAATTTCTTTTACGCTGAGTTTTTATGCGTACAGAAGCAGACAAAAGATCATGCTAAGGTAATAGGTGAGGTTACAGAGAGTAAGAAAGCTGCAAATTAGATAAAGCAGAGCTCTTTTCTCAGAAGGTATAACATGGCAAGAAGTTGACAACTTCAGCAGGTCTTGGGGACTCAGTAGAGGAATTTCTATTCCTTCTCTCTGTAATCCATTTTCACTTGCCACAAACATAAACTCAAGCAGGGCTTGATTTCCAATTCCTGTAATATAATAACAACAACATCACCTTTCAAAAAGCCTGTGCATTTCTACCTTCCCTTAGCAGAGATCACTGCTGGGAGAAAATCCAGCATATTGGTAAGATGCTTTGGGTTTCCCAAACTGTTCCTACGGGCTCATTTCCAACCCTGCAATTTTCAGCTTTGTAAAAACAGAAATATAGTCAGGGAGGACTAAAGTCTCATTCAAGCCGTTTTGGCCATCAATATAGGAAACAATTCAAAGGCAACATGACACTGATAGCTTAATTTGTGAAAATGGATAAATACTGGATCTGCCACATAGCACATTAACCCATGTAACAAATAAATACAGAAATAGCACTGCAATACTTGGTTAAAAGGTTTTGGTTCACAGAGGAGGAAATTCAATTAAAGCATATAATGTCAATTACTGTCATTTGTAATTTTATTTTGCTTCCCTAGAAACAATACAGATGCAGGATTCTAAAGTTACCTGCATGTTTGATGCAAAAGGGATAAAATTATCTAGGTTGTGAGAAAATCCAGATAGTAGTAGTGAAAAAACCCATAGTTTTACCTAACATCACTCGTAGATCTTCTTCAGAGTGATGGTCCCATGAGAACTGACAAGCCTTCAATTTAAACACATAAGCCTACAACCCAGACCTGAAACAGGACTTTTATGTTCCAAAAATGATGTTAAGTCCTCAGAAAGGCTGGGAGGAGAGCAACTGCTTAATTCTCAGCTACTGCAAATGAGCACAGCCTTACTAAAGCCAACAGAAGAACATTGACTGATATCAGAATTCACCTTATTGTTTATACTAATTGATTCCAATTGGAAAATTACAGGGTCAGGTCTGTAATGTTTCTGTCTCCTTCACTCTGCTCTGTGTAAAAGTGACAGAGACTAAAAGCCACGTGGAAGACTCCAAGCATCCCACCAGCACAGTAACAAACACTGCCAAATCTCATCAGTCCTTTTTCCCCTCTGCCACGGGAAATGCCCTGCAGCATCAGCAGCCAGTTCTGCTTTCACACAGCTTTGCAGCAGCAGAGCTCAGTGCTGCACAGAAGCATCCTACCCACAGCATACTCTGCTGAAGTCATGAAATAATACAAAAAATGAATTAATTAAACTTACTATTGGTGAAATAAATGCCAGACATCTTTCTACCTTGCAAACTAAGATCTAAGCTACACCAGAACTAGCAGAAAATCTGCTGTAAAGATCTCCAGGCCATCTTCCTTTAAGCATCACCACTTCTAAATATGCAAGCATCTTGCCTTTGAAAACCCATACTTTCCTCAACGGTGTAATGCTACAGTGAAATGTTGATTAGAATTATAGGAAAGAGCTAACAAAAGAAAGACTAAATCAATCAGATGCTTTCTTATGCCTCTAAATGATACACATAAATCGTGTCTATCAGGTTCCCCCCGGCTATTTCAGGAGCAAGCAGAACACAAAATGATGCAGATTCATTACAAAAAGTCGAAATCTAATCTACCTGAATTTAAAATGCCAGGAATCATGTAAATGGAAGAAGGGATGACAGACCTTGCATGTTGTACATAAGCAGAAACAAGAGTCATATAAACTGGGAGTCACACAAAGTGCTCATTTACCAAGAAATTACAGGTTAGCTCCCTGGCAGTGCCAACATCTACCGGTGTAACTGCACTGAGGAAAGAGGTGTCCCCAAACTGTCTCTGTGCCTCCCCCTGCCCTCCAGAGGATGACATGAGCCTGGCACATGGGACTTCAGGGGTGGCACCGAGGGCATGGGTGACATCTAACCTCCCCTCCCCACTCACCAGGGCTAAAATCCAAAAGCGAAGAATTCCAACACAGGCTGTGTGATGCAAAGGGAGCAGGCACATACCAGAGTTATGTTTTTAGACATGCAAATTATCAAACTGTGTCCTTCCCAAATAACACATGTGAATGCAGACAAAAGTCATTTAAAAGGGGCAGTTCCAACTAGACCTAGGTGGCAAATGCAAGACAATTAGACCCTTGAAAAATAAAATACTACTGACGGACACAGTTCACCTATAATATAACTGACACATGGCAAAAAATATGTTGACAAGAACCTGAGGAATCCCAGCTCTCCCAGAATGTTACTATTATTTGCAATGCACCTTGCAAGGTCCAAGTGTTACTCAACACAGGCATGCCCATTGCCTTTTTTCCTAAACACACAGGAGAAAGAGAATGATGTTATACCTATAAATACACACACTTTTTTATGCCTCATGTCATAAACAAAATCTTTACTACAACCATAAATGCACACAAAATTGGATCATTTGGAACACTCAATAATACAGCTCCTCTCTCCTAACAGGCCTGCCTCATTCCCTGCCATTAAATCAAGCCACATTCAGGTCTAAAACCTTCACCTGGAGCCAGACTTCTTGACTTGCTATGTGCTGACATTTTACACTGAATGCAGGAATAACTCTCCTCTCATTTTCTAAGATATGTTGGTCCAAAATCCAAACATCAGCAATGCTACCCAAAATACAGAAACAACCTCAAAGTTAACAGAACCTCAGCAGCATAGAACCAGTATGGAGATGAGACCTAGATCATAACTCCTGCAGGTTTCTCTTGTGGCACAAGAATAGTTCTCAGCAATAGGCGACACAATTGATTATTAAATAGTTTACTCAGTGTTATGTCATTATTTCTCAAGTGGAAAAAGTACAGTGTACTGACTTTCAGGGATGCATCAAATTGGCTCAAAGTTTGTGCTAGAGCAGGAGGAAAAAGCCCTTGATTTATAGACCTGGACATTAACAAGTGCCTCTTTGCTGTTACTCTCTCTCCGCATTCCATTTAGTGTTCATGTTACTGGAGTTGGATTTCCTCTAGGCCTAGGCCCTATTCAGTGACTGCATTACTACCCCAATTGCACTGGAGATTCCGTTTCCAGAATCCTGCCAAGCTGGCAATATGGTTCCTGAGAGACTACTTTGCCTGACATGCAGTAAGCTATTTATTGACACACCACTGTTCCCATTCAGCTCTGCACCTAAGCACTGAACTGGATAGCAGTTCCATATGTTGGATCTGTTACACTTCTCTGGAAAATTATATTACTTTGGGTAAATAAAAAGCTAAGAGCAGCAGGAAAAATATCATAAAAATGCAGCCGAATTTGTTTCATCCTGCCTCCATCAGCAAATTTGGTCTATGACCTCTGCATGAGTCATGCAAGTGCTTTCAAACTTGCAGTGATTTATATTTTTAGGATAGGAAGTTTAAGGCTTATATTTCTGTTCCTCAACCATACATTGTTTTTTTTTTATACACAATTTCTTGATAATTATCTATCTAAAATATATAGACATCTTTTTTTCCTACTTCGTGGTGCACATTAACCAAAACCATTCATCTCAATAACCAGTCTCTGGGTTCTTGGCAGAGTAGAGCTGAATGTGTAGGTTATTCCTGGAACCATTACTAGGCTGATGCTCTCATCATAGTTTTAGTCATGGAAACAGGCTTCTACCAAGACAGGCATTGTTTGTTGAAAAGGAAATTCCTGGCATATCTTCAGAAACAAGGAGTAATAGGGTACAGCACTTAAAAATGTAATATTTGCATAGGGGTGTTCATTAGAAGGCTTTAGTCTGCTCTGCAAATCAAGTGATGCTTTTTGGAGCTTTGGGCTCGTGTCTTGCTGAGAAATCACTCTCTGTATTCACAGTTCCTCTGCAGCACAGCTTCGCTCCATGAAACTTACCTTCATACAAGAGCAACAAGTTCTCTCCAAGCTTTGAAGAGAACTAGCAAAAGAGGTTTTTCAGTTTCTCTAAGCATTACTAGTGGGGGTTTTGCAACCACAAACCTGTGTTTTCTATGGCCTATTTGACCTTTACCACAACACTTGCAGTGGTAAGTGGAGTGAGGAGGGTCTCACTGCCTCGAAAGGGAAAATTAGATTTCCTTGTGATTCGGGCCCATGAGAGCCACAGTGCAGCTCTAGCCATGGATATGTGACTTTATCATGCAGGGACCAACTCTGAATTGCTATATTGGTGAGCTGACACTGATTAAGCACTCTTTGCCTCATTCCTGCAAAATTTAGCAGAGTCCCTTCATTGAATACCAGTGTAAAAATCTATCTCCACAGAAAAATTCTTTGCAGCTCTGTGCCTTCAGCACTTGCCTCTGTAGGATGTTTTATGACAGCAAAAGCAAAGTGTCTCACTCATCAGTCTGGGGAGATAGTGTGACACTAGTGTTTATCCTCTTCGCTCTCTTGGACTGGTCCTGCCCAGACAATGAAAACTTTTTCATCTTGTCTCTCTAGAGTACTAACAGAGATCAATAATTCTGCTTTATCTAATGGAAAATCTCTGGGGTCTTGTGAATCAGGTGCTGGCAGCTTTATTTAGATGAAAATCTGTGTTCATCCCTGGGAAGCCTTGCTTTAAAACAATTTTCTGTAACATTCAGATTTCAGTTGATCTTTCAAATAATTTCTAGTCCGAATGAGTTAAAACACAGGTGAAGTTTCCCTGCTGAATGATCAGCTCAAGCACAAAACCTGACCTGACAGGTCTGGATCAGTTTTAGAAGTCGGTTGCAAAATGTTACATCAGTGAGCAAGTTAATCCTAACCCAGGACCTGAACGCTTCTGTTTTTCTTCAAATGTTTCCATTTTCATTAGCACTACAGGGCATGTCAGGCGAATCCTGCCCTTTGTTACTTGTGCAGCCCGATTGCAATTAAGCTAACAAGTCTGCTGTAGTACAGGATGGTGTCCAAACCCTTTTCATAGCTGTGGTTGCTCAGGAAGAAGAAAGCAAACCCTTAATTTGTCACTGAGGTAAGCATTTATCAACTGTGGGCACAAAGGAAGGTCAACACATCTCTGCTGTTCCAGAACTACAATGGCACTTTAAGCCTGCTGATACCATTTTGATGCAGACAATGGCCATTACCACTATTTCACGAATATGAGAACAGACACAAAGAAAAAAAAATAAAGAGAATTTGCATGCTGCCTCAGAACAGAGCAGCATTAGTGCTCTGGGGGCTGCTGGCTCCCAGGCACAGGCTCAATCCACTTCAGCAGCAGTCCCCCACATCCATCATTCTCACCCACATCACTCTCCTCTCATCCACTGTCCTGATTCAAGCTGGTCACCTCCTAAGCACTGCTCTCACCTTGTCCATCTCCCCCTTCCAAGGCCCGTGTTTGTTATCACCTCTCCAATCTCCCACTCTGGTGCTGCTCCTGCCACTTCCCCCCCACGGCTTCTCCCTTCTCCACCCTACAGCTGCAGGCATAGAGCCAGAGCTGTTACATCCAAGTGATCTTGTTTTCCAGATCCCGCAGGGAGCAGAACCAGAGGTAAATGATGAAACACAGTGCCCCATGTTGCCAATCTAGCTTATCATATTTTGAATGCAGGTATTAAAAATATGAAAATTATTATTGACTCTCTCTTGTCCCACTTAGTGGCACCTTACACTGACTGAACTTTGCATCAGAAATCTGTTTCCAGAGTTAACTGCTGGTTTTACATTACATCCTAGATTGAGTATTTCTCACCATAATCTCCAGCCTTCTCTGTTCCCTGTAAAACATTTCTTCCTGTCAATTTCTGAAAAATCTTTAAAAAATATTAGGAAGAGAATCTGATAGTCTACACTTCTAGAAACCAGTATAGGCAGAACCAAATTCAAAAGCACTGCACAGGCAAAAGAAAATATTTCCTGGATCAATTGAGGCTTAGTGCAAGAAAGGGAAGATGTTGCCTTTAACAGTCAGAGGAATCTACCACCTTGTGAAAGAGCACGAGGCACCCAAGCCGTGCTGAAGAGCGGACAGGAGATTCTCAGTGCCTGGCCCCTTGCACAGCAAACCTGTGGGTTTACATAATTCCAGCTCTCTCTGCCCTGCCAGGGCAGGGAGAGGCTAGGCCAGAGCTGTGCCTCACCACAGCAGCACCTGCATGCAAATGCAGCAGCATCAGCTCAGGGGCTCCGAAGGGAACCACTTGCCATAAGTAAATGCACTTTGACAGCAGCTCCTAATAAGAGGAAGGAAATGAGGGAGGAGAAAGAAAAGTGATAGGAGACAAAAGGACTTTATAAAACAGGGCTTTACTGCTTTCATTTGCAGCACTTTCCCTTTGTTCTGTTGAGCCTTCCAATTCCGGATACTGCACAAAAGAGATACCTGTCTGAAAAAGTTTATTTCAATCTGAAACTGACTTGTAAGATGCTTCACTAATTCAACAGCCCATTATCAGGAGTAACAATGAGCTACCTCTAATTAATTTGGTGCAGCCTTTGCTTCTGATACCAATCAAATCAATATTAATGGAGAGTTTGTGCTCTCTCATTACAGCACAAAATGGGTACCAACCTCCTCATGAAGATTTTTGGACCATAAACTGTGTTTGAGGTCAGCATAGTTGGCTTCTTCTCACACCCTTTTTTTAAAACAGGATGGAAAAAAATATATAATGATGTGCTATTTAGTACCTGGATAAAAATCTACATTCAGGCTGCCTACACCGAAAGACTGAAACCAGTTCAATACGAAGAAATCTCAGTCTAAGAAAATAAAGATTTTAGTAGCTCGCAGAACTCAAATTAAACACTTAAATAGGTAACACTAGATATTTCTCATGCTGCCTCACATTTCTCTATTTATTTTTATCTGCAGGATCAGGCGTGTTAGAGAGGGAGGCCTGGTAGGAATTGCCTCAGCCATCATTCTTGGTTACTTACATCTGTGGTCAATTTTCCACACTTTCTTCCATAAAAGGTAAACGAGGCACTGTACTTGCAACAGGATAATCTAAACAATATGAACAATGTTACTGTTGAAGACCATCTGGCTCATCAAGCACAGCTCCAGACTTTTAACTCCTTGAATAAAGTGTGGAACCCTGCACTGTACGTTTTTTTTTTTTAATCCAAAATTCAGTTTTAAAACGGTAAAAGTAGAGGTCCTGGAGAAATGAGGGATTCAGACAGGAGGAAAATTCAGTTTCTGGTTTTATCCTTTTTGTATCTTATGCATGTTGCAATCCAGGCTACAGACAAACACTGAGACATCCCTAAAAAAAAAAGCCCTCTATGCGTAACTGGTATGTGTGGGTGTCCTCGTTTGGACACCTGAGGTTGGTGTTTCAGAGGGGAGACAAGAGGGTTAAGTATTTCATAATTCACTTCAACTTAATGGCCTGATTCTGCCACTTAAAAGGTAACATAAGTCAAAGAAGGGTCACCAGGAATTAGAGGAAAACAGGGGGGAGGGATAAGGGCGAATGGGACCAAAGAAGGCTTTTGCTAATTGTACACACGATTTCTTACCTGTAGATAAATTAACAAGTGGCTGGTCTCTGGGAGAAAAATGTGAAATCAGCATAGGAACAAAATAACCTGGAAGAGAGCGAGCCAGTAGCAGTGATCCCCAAATTCCAAAGGGCAGAGGAAGCACCGCAGCTGCCTGTGCCCCCCTCTTCCAGAGGCCAGACCGCGGCTCTGTGCCTCAGTTTCCCGACCCAGCCACTCCCAGGGGACTTGCAGCCCAGGGGAGCAGTGCCGGGGTTCACCTCAGCTCCGTTCTGGAACACAGAACGGCAGCCAGCTCACGGCTTACAGCACAACAGCTCCACGGGCACACAGGAGTTAAATATTCTTACGCTTCTAAAAGGCCACAGACTTCAAAACACACTTGTTTTTCAACTGAGCAACAGAAAGAATTAGATTTTGTCACGGGTCTTTGTTCAGTTTTTGCTCAAGCTCCGTGATTTCTCAATTCTGTGATTTCTCTGTGCACACAGCGGGTTAAAAAGCCCTGTAAGCACTGGCTGTAACAGGGCAGGGTTTTGGTCCTCAAGAGGGCTGTTATCCTCCAAAGAAGTTTTAATGGCATTATAAAAACCAAACCAAAACAAAACAATAAAAACATCCAAAACAAAACCAAAAAACCCACAACCAACTGGTTGTTGAAATACTTCAATGCTTTTTATTTAATTTCTAAACATATTTTTGGAAAGGAAAGCAAAGAAAATGAATTAGAGCATAGTTGGATTTTTTTCTTTTTATGTAAACACAAAAATTAATTTTCATATTCAGCGGTTCCTTGCTTTAAATTCTGCATCTTGCTTTAACTAGAAACATCAGCCTATCTGGTTTCTAGGTAGAGCACACACAGGGCTGAACCTTCCCCTACAGTAAGTTCTTCCAGCCACTCCCAAAAACATGTGCCCACAACCCTTTTTCAAAGTCTAGTCTAATTTAGATCTAATTTTCATTGAAGCTATTATATCATAAGCCCACTGCAATATGTACTGACATACATATGCCGAATTCTTGGCCTACAAAATCATTTTAAGATGCAAGAAGGACTTTTAAAAATTAATTTTAAAGAAATTGTATTTAATATATGTTCATGACTCATCAATTGAAAAAAACAAGCAATGTTACAGTAAGCAAGATCAGGCAGTTCTATGATTAATGGGGTCAAAAAGTTAGAATTCACATTTAAAACTCTGGTTGCTCATACTGAAAAAATTAACCCTATCTAGTGAGCATCAGGCCCCAAAAAACAATGCAAAATTTCAGAAAGAAGCAATACTATGTTACAAAACACTTATTTTGGTGTGTGTTCCTGCCTTTCAAAAACACAGCAACAGATTTTGCCCATTTATCAAGAGATTCTCTGGGTGTAACTCTTCCAAAACAAATCTGGCTTTGAAGCATGAGATGTTAGAGTACAATGTGTAAACCAGGCATGCCCTAATGGCTATTTTGCTGCAAAAGCATCCTGTTTTCTGCTGTACCAACTGAAAGTCCCCGTTCCTCCTACTTGAGCTCATATTAGGATTTGAAAAATGAAGACAGAAGTCATTTGATCAACAAGGGATCTGCTGCCGAAACCTCCCGTGCGTTCATGACAACGCCGGTTACAAAAGCGTCTGCCAATTATATCCTAGCTCTGTGAAAAATCATTCCTTTAAATTTATTTTGCTGCTAACTCGACTGAGTGCTCATGATAGCGAGCATCAAATACACTGTAAGCAGCTCCTGGATTTTAATTAAGAGCATTCCACAGGAATAATGCTAACACGTGCTGAGAGATAAACATATAAGCACTAATACTGTTCTGTAAAGCCTTAAATTGCACGCTCCGGTGCGTTGGATTTAAAGCCTAGAAGACACTGGCACCAATTGCTGGGATTACAACTTTCAATTAAACCTAGAACTAAATTACTGGATTTCAAACCATTTCCTTAATCCACACCTGTCTACTAAGCCTTTTACCACATTCACACTTAGTAACCCTTAACATTTTTCATCGAGAAAGCTCAAAGGTTCTTCCAAATTTAATCCCCACCACCGCTCCACTTCACACATCTGGAAACTGAGGCACACAATAATTAAATATCCCAAACTAATGAAGGACCCTGTGCCACAGCCACTGCTTTTGAAAGGGGTGATTGCACTTTGTTCCAAACCTGTTGATGAATCGCACTCCCACGTGATCACCATCTCTTGTGCAAGTATTCACAGGGCCTTATGGTAAATTATGCCAGGAAAGGGCTTCAGATTAAAACTGAGGGGTAAAAGGAATTACATGCATGTAAATTAACACAGCTAATTCTGTAGCCATTATTTATGAGGCACCTCTAGGTGGGCACCTTTCTAGACTTGGTAACAGAATGCTATATTGACTCAGCACAACAAAAGTCTACAGTTGCCTTTGAAAATCTCAGTCATGTTTCCATCTAATTGAAAAGAGATAAAAGAAGAAAACAAAACCAAAATGATTTTTTCCTCCTGATTCAGGACTGTTCTCTGTTTGGAAAAGTAGTTAATTGGTTTTCTATATAATATTAAGCTTATTCAGACTATATTTCACCGAGAAGCATTTGGCCAACTTCATATGTATTTCATACAGCAAAATGCTCAGATTTTCTTAAAACCTCATGCCCATACTCTTGTCCACACCACAGCCTTGGTGTGGTGAAGACACTCTTGTCTCCACCACATGAAGAGCTGCATGGATGCTGTGCACAGTGGAAAACTATGACACAGGGGAGAGCTTTGCACCTGCACTTCCACGTCTGGAGTGCTGTGCCCAGTTCTGGGCCACAGTGGTGCTTAGTGACCTGGAGCATCTCTCACGAGGATGAGACCCAAAGTCCCAAAGCTCTGGTGCACTCAGATTCTCCAACTCAGAAATGCTCAGAAGGTTCAAATATTGAGAGAACTGGAGAACAGGAGCACAGAACAGGACAAAGAATCTGCTCAGCCGTGCATACCATCAAATACTTTCTACATGCACAGACATCAAATAACTAATTCAAATTAAAGAAATCTAAGCCACATGCATATACACAAACACCTCATTCCCTTCCTGCACTCCTACAAACAGTTAGATTCATTTAGTAGCCTGGTAAAAAGCAGCCTATGAACAAATATGCTCTGGGCATAAGATCTGTCACAAAATTATTGAGAATGATTCTGTCTTTCATCAAATGTTTGATATAGTTCATTAGGTATATTGCAATACTTGTACACACTGTGAAGTAAATGCCTTGAATATTTTGAGAAGTGTGAAGCTAACAGGCATCAATTCTGAGGAGAAAAATGATCCTCTCCTTTTCTGGTTGTCATTACAAAAGTAGGTAGTTGTTTCCTGCAGATGAAATCCCTGAAATTGCACATACTAGTCCCTACTCTGTAATAATTGCTTTGAAGCAAAAATAAAAATTCTTGGGTTGCTGCTTCTTGTGCAAAGGTTTCCATGTCAGTAACAACAATTTATGTAACACTTTTAAAGCCTGAAGAACAACTAAAAGACAAGGAGGACTCTGCTAAACTTAAAATTCCTTATAGTGCCTGGATGAAACAACTGAAGAAAACCACTGCAGCTGCTTGTACTGTCTCTAGGTTTTGGCATTCATTATTTAAGTTCAGTGGAAACTGTTCAGTCTTGAAGTCGACTGACTCATGCACTTTAGCTTCCAATTTCCTGCAAACAATCCATTAGTTTTTGGCAAGTTTCATATTGCACAGTACTTCCCTGAAAAGGGCAGCTCCCAAACTCTTCTGATTTCAACAGCGTTTTTTCAGTTTAATGAAAGTAGAATTTGTACTCGTGCCCATATAAAACTGAGTGTGATCCCCACCTGAAGATGTCTGACACACTTATCAAAGGTAGATGAATGACTTCACTCAGAAAGGTTCTCTCCAAATGCACTCGTTGGGACAAAGCCTACAGGGCTGGACTATGTGGGCATTTCTCGGAGAATACGAGCTGAGTTCAGATGTGCGCTGTTAAGCTTTACCTTACAAAGAAAGCAAAAGAAATATTTTCATACTACCTACGCTTCTCCCAAAAGTGCACTACCTACTCCTACAATTCTCTGCTTTTGTAACAGCTGAAATGAGCTACTTGATAAGTAAGTGTTAATTACATCATTTGTAGCTACAATGGTTTTAAAATTCACCATTCCCTTCAAATATTTTATCCCCGTGTGGTATCTGAAACACGTCCGTAACTCAGAATGGAAAATGACTGTGGTATCTCCATTGCCACCAGTTGGTAACTGTAGATAAATGTGGTATAGTAAGCAGGGACTAGTAAAATAATTCTTCCATACCCAGGATGCAAGTATTTAAAAATGAGAGAAGAGATGAAAGCATCAATATAAATACATGTGCATACAGCTTTCAAAGTATTCAGTGAGATTCCAAATCTCAAGTTCAACTGACACAGTAGAAGAGCTTTCCATGTTAAAATTAATTTTTTTACTCTGTGCACCTTGCAGAATATGGTGCTGGAATCTTGTGTTTATCCACATTCTAAAAAAGCTACAGTAAACAGCAGCACAGATTTTCTCACCTCAGCATATCAAATCTCCATCTACACAAGGCAATCATAAATAGGTTGCACAGTTCATAATTTTCATGTTCATTCAGGTCCTTAGCCCTCTCTCCTGGGACTGTCAGCAAGCACAATTTAATAACTGAGATCTGCAAAATGCTCCACTCTTTATAAGAACTGATCCCATCTCAACCAAGGGATTTCACTTAAGTGATATGACCATCAAATGGGCAGTGGCCACCGTGGGAAAGTTCATATGCAACATTCTAGGCAAGGTGGTCTAGTAGCAAAGAAGTTTACCAAATGTAGAAGCAAGCTCTAGAGTGTTTTGAAAGGCTTGTTTTTAAGTGTTTAAAAATACACTGTGACTACCAGGGGATTTTACACATTGTAGGAACTTAAGTGGCTATGGCTGTGGAACTTAAGCACATAGATCTGCTATGTTATTTGGGTGTTCAAAAGACTCCTACCAGCTCTACAGGTGACTGCATTCCAGATGGGAAAGTCCAACAGGTATTTAATTCCTTGCTGCTGTACCTGAACAGAGGCATAAAACTGACTCAAACAGCAGGTGCTTCTTTCCCAGCTTCCTTTCCCAAGCTAGACTGTGCACAGGTATTTCCACTGTAAATAAGATACACAAAGATGGCAGGACGAAGTTGTAATAATCATTACTTACTGCTGAGGGGACCTTATTTTCTGCACAATTACGTGTTGCTTCACAGCAACTCTAAGTTTGCATTATTTCTTTGTATGTGTGTCACTATCCTCCACCTCAGAAAGAACTCTCTCCTACCTTGCTGAAGCCCCCAGGAAGCATCCCCAAAGACTGGCTGACTGCTTAAATGCTCAAACAATTAGCGTAAGTCTAACCCCTTTCTTTGTTCCCCTTTCTTTCTTTCTTTCTATAGACTCTCATTTCCCCACTTTTAATAATGTGCAATTTCTTGCAGCTTTACGTAAGGTTCAGTCTGATAGATCCATTCCCTCTTTTGCACTACATTTCCAAGCCTTAGCAGAGAATGTGCCTGATACAGTCCTTAAGCTCTGCCCACTCTGACGTGATCCATGTATGCACCTCTTTGAGCACATGAATGTTTCCTGGACTTGCCTCCTTGACTTGTCTCCTTGCACGCTCATTGTTAGGCGAGGAATTAAGGGGTTTGCCAGACTGATCCCAAGTGCTAAGCATCAGAACAGTGTGAAGTAAATTTTACTCCACTGAGTAAGAAAACATTTCCCAGAACTTCATCTCTCTAGCCACACTAACTGCCTACATACAACTTCCCTGACAAAAGGATAAAATTTACAGACATTCTGATCTCCCTGGGATTTATTACTGGAACTGGAGACCGATGGTTTGAACCGGGGATGCAAATGAAGCAGAGCTGGTACGCCAGTCATCCAGGGGTTAAACTAATTTGTTAGTGCCCTTGCTGTTTCTTGCTGTCAGCCACGGTGCATCCACTCTTTTAAATTCTGAAAAGAACACCGACCTTTAATCTGTGGTATTAGTTCCTTTGACAAAATGGAAGATTATGTCTTTCTCCCACCTAAGCCTTCATGCGAAGCTTAGCCAGCTTCCATCTGGTCTGGCTAATTAAATGTAAGTTACCATTAAGTTAAGAGCCAGCTCCAGCCCACAGACCTTCTATTCTGCAACGGCAGATTTATTAATTGGCCGAACTATTTGAGTATTTAATACCAATTTTTGATTACTTCTATTTTCTTTGCTCTCTTATGAAAACAGGGAAATGTTTTTGAAGACATATTTGCATAATTTCAGTTCAGAAACACAAAACACCAAGATGTGCTAATAAGATTTTGAGCAGCCATAAAACTGTCAGGTTTTTTTTCTTCTGTATTTGACATGTTAATAAAGTACCATCATAACTGTGTGAAGGATCTGCCTATTATGCACAAGATGTGGAATCACTGGAGCTGTACACTTTAGGCTGGCTCTGACCCACAATCTGGCCCTATATGTACTAAAACTACAGCCAGTTGTTGTATTCCTTATTCAGTCAAAACTTTCTTTGCCCCTAATGGGCATTTTGTTTGAAGAACAAAGGGATTATATCTAATATGGAGAGCTACTGATTAGAACCATGCCCACAGCTAACTTTTGATAAAATTAATTTGTAAAAATGAGAATACAAAGAATTTAATAAGTCAAAATGGTACTTTGCAGTGTTTTAACATTAACTCTGTAGGTCTGGTACCTAATCTATTTCTGTATTTAACACTGGATGTTAGAGAAGTAAACTATACACTTCAAGACTTTTAAAATAAATAATACAGTGAAGTCAGATTTATAATTCTTTTTAACACCTGACATTACTTTGAGAAAGACTGTTATTAAGTAAGACATCTTAAACCTCTTAACCAAACCCTCCTTCCTTGGGATAGAGTCAAAGATCACATTAAGAAATGTCATTTCTTCATATATCTATTTAATATAATTCCTGCTGGTACTGTATGTAAAGCATATTTAAAAATTCTACCTAGATCAAATATAAAAACCAACCAACCAACCAACCAACCCCAACCAGGTAAAAGTTCAGTTTCATATAGAAATCTAAGTTGTATTGATGCCTTGAGTTTCAGCTTTTATATTTTTCAGATTCTGTGCTGTTTCAGTGTGTAGTTCCAGGTTTCATATTAAGTGTTGGTGAGCCCTCTTCACAGAGTAGGTGAGACACAACAATTCCTTTTCTATTGGACCAAGGACAACCTACACAAATTGCAGGCCCAAGAGCATAAACAGTGGTGAATTGAAGAGAGAAAAACAAGGAGGATGGAGCTTCATAACCTGAAGCTGTAATTGGACAATTAATTCCAATATGCAAATGGACCAGACCTTATAAAAGTGTGGGACCTCGTGGCTGGGTGTCCATTTTGTGACCCTCTTGGATTCAACCTGGGTGTGCCCCAGCAGGGCTCTTGCACTGCCCAGGGTGTATCCATTGAGGCCTTTTAATAAATACCTACTTTACTGCTTTTGCTCTGGCTAGTCTCTGTTCCAGATCAGCCTTCTGAGGCATCAATATCAGGACACGCATCAGAGAGTTTAAAACCCACCAAAAACTGTGAATGGCACAAAGCTGCCTAATGGAGCAAGACTAAACAGAGAAATGAGAAGACCACTGCTCCCTTCCACTTCTTTGCCTGCAGAATATCACGAGTAAATCAATCCACTTTTTCTGCCTCAGTTGCCCAGGCAGATGGTGCAGGGAGAACAAACATTTCTCCTTTTCTGATCTCACCTTAAAATTCTCAGGTGTTTCAGTCAGATGAAGATGTTCTGCCTAAGGGCAGACTGTTAGCAGCTAATATTAAGTTGGAAATAGAAATGGACAAGCAATTCGCTTCTCAGAGACTCTGAAAACAAAAACGCTATTTTACAGCATGCAAGACCAACAACAGACACAAAGCATTTCTGATTGTCTGTTTATAATACGGGGTCTTCTTATCAACTTACTCTGTTCTCTCCTCTGTCCATTAAATTATAATGACCTGTTTCCAAAAAACCCCCAAACAACCCAAACTAAAAAACCCAACCTCCTTCTCATTAAGCTTTCGTTCTCTGTCCTATCTTCCGCCTCGCTTACTTTACATTTGTGTTCTCAATGTGCACACGAACTCTATTTATTTTGACAGCTTACCCTGGGAATGCTGTTCTGCACAGGATTGTTACCTTTTACTCGAGCAAAAGCAGGATGTCTGATAAAATTCACTGGGGTAACTCCTTCAAAAATGAAACACAAGACCCCAAATGCAGTCTAAATGTACTGGTCTGACCCTAAGGCTAGGCACGCCTTTCTGCTGAAGGCCATTAAAATTCAGTTCATTTTCAGCATACCAGGCGTGCACAGAGGAACTGCTGAGCTCCGTTCTGACACAGCAGTAGCCGATTCCTCTGGACTCATTCCTGGCACTTGGGCTGCTCACACCAGCTTTCCTCGTCAGCTGGAGCCACCTTGTGCCCTACAGAGCACCTGCACCCTGCGGTCTGCTGAGGAAAAACTGTGTTTACATGCTGCCATGTTCTGCATGAGACAACAACTCCTAAAAAATATGTATTCCGATTCTACATAAACCATTCCATTTGGGAGTAACCGTATCCAATCGGTTAAAGATGGTTTTAACTATTTCAAGTCAGTTAAAAATGAACAAAATAATAAAGCTGCAAATCAACTGGATGCTGATTACTTTTTTTCCAATTCAACCCACCACTGCAGTAAGGTTTTATGGGCTGTGCAAGACGTTAAGTCACTTTGAACACTCGTGGTATAATGAGGGATACCACCACTATTTTCCAGTTTATTACATGTCCTTATGTACGATTGAGAATTATAACAAAGCAGTGACAAGAATGCAAGATGATGAGCTGCTCTGCTGCAAGTTTTACTTTGCAGTCAAATAGCAAAGTCTCTTCCTCTGCAGTAATGAATTTGAGTGCACGGCATAAAAACGCTTAAAAGCGCTGCAATTCAGATTTGGCCTCTAGCCATAAAATTCAAATGCAGCTTTAAAACATGCCTGAAGTCAGAGTTGGATTTTTTTGGTCTCATTATAAAATAAGGATCACATGAATCAAACAGGTCTGTACATACTTCCAGAGGCTACTGGGGCAAACTCTGACTCAGGGTCAAATCTACCATATTCCTGCTCTTTTATTCTGACAGGATCAATATCAAACATGTTGAGGATATGAGGGTACTGAGCCAATAGGTATTTCCTTTCCTTCTCAAGGCAAGAGTGATGTTCTTTATTCCAAGTGGGTAGGACAAATGTGATCGCACCTTCTAATAAAATTAATACTTAACACTTAAACATATGAGACCTGACATTTCCTCTTAAACCTGAAAGCATAGGCCGCAAAAAAAACCAAGCAAACCACAGAATCCAAACCCCTGAACTACACAGTTAAATGAAAAGTATTCTGACCTTTTACCATTCTTCTTCTTCTTCATGCACTCTGACGACAAGTTAGGCATATCATCCTTTGAATTCAGCACTGCAATACATTATACTGCATTTACTCTGAGCACTCTGACATTATCATTATCTTCTTTTGTGCCCGACAGCAACTGCAGCTCCTATAATGCCATTATTGTAATTAAGAACAATCTGAACCATTGACAGCATTGCCTCGTTTGCTCTAGAATCCCATGTGCATTAGTGTTCTTCTAAACCAATATTTCACTATTAATAGTTTGCTACTTTAGAACTGCCTACGGTTAAAATAAAAAAAAAATAATAAAAAAAAAAAATTAGGCCTCAGCCTAACTCGATGGCCAAAGAAAAAACTTGCTAAGAAAAAAATAAATGAAAGGCTGGTGCACTGGCAAACTGTTACACTTTTCTTTACATGTGTTGAAAATGGATTCACACCCTGCCAACCTATTCAGGCTGTTACCCAGGTCAGGAAGCTTATTTTGGCTTGCTTCAAAAGGACCACCTGTACAGATACAAAAGAAAACATCTCTTCTCCCACTAAACGTACCCAAAGTACTTCTCTGTCTAAACTCTCTCTTTCATTAATCCAGCTCACATTTGGATAAGTAGGGCACGGCAATTCAGGCATTCTTGTCTGGGAAATTCTGACCTTTACTCCCAGTCCTGCAGCACACGTGCTCTACAGGCTGCCAGCTCCCCATCCATGTGTTTGCTGAGGGCGATACCTGCCTGTCCCTGGGCCAGGAAGGTGCTCAGCCACAGCCCTGTGATCACCTAACACTCAGCCTTTCACTACTGTAATTCTAGGGAAACAATCAACTGTGGGCTAAAGAACTGCAGATGCAATGACAGGACAGCACTGACACATTAACATGCACCTCTCAGAATCCAGAAAGCCCAGAAATGGCCCCGCCATCAGACGCAACTTCAGTTTTCCCTCTGCAGTAAATGAGAAGCTGGAGTGCTAAGTCCTAACAGAAAAGAACCCTGCAGTCATTACCTGCACGCTGTCTGAAAAGGGACCATTGCTGGTAACATGGAGTTCTAGGTGTTTTTAGTAGATGTGAACACGGGAAAGCACCGTATTAAAATGACCAAAGAAACGTGGCTAGTGGAAAAGAGCCGGTAACTCCCAAGGTGGATGTGGCGGCAAACTTTTTCCTCTTGTGAACACATATTCCATTCAAAAATTATGAACCTTATGTTAAAGGAACAATTAGGAAATGATAATGTTTAGGCTACATTTGGAATTTTTTTATTCTTTCAAAGCTTTTGCCGTGTGAGATTGTATTTTTATGTCTGGGAAATCACTACTGGGCTGGAGCTGCTTCTCCCTCCATCGAACAGCGCTCAGTAACAATTGTTGCAGCCCCTCTCCTCCTAAAGTCCCTTTTCCTAAGTGGGATTTCATAGGTTTCATTATATAAATAAAGGTTAATATCACCCATCACTGGGTCGGTACCAAAGACTGCTCTACCACTCCACTGGAAGGGCAAAGAACAGGAGTAGCTCTACGCTAAGCAGGAATCAGAGACGCCAGAGGAACTTAACCATGACTGCAACTACCAAGGATGATTCACAGAAATTCATATTCCAGGTCTTTTCTTTCGCAAAAATAATTACCTAAGAAAAAGTAATAATATATATAACCATAATATTGTCAACCATGATACACTGTGTGCTGCTTGACACAAAGATCAATAAGAAGTCAGAAAGAGAAGTGCAAAGATTAAAAGGAAAGCAGTATTGCTAACTCAGGACCTATGTGCTCTCTAATTTTGTATTAAATCCATATATATGATAAGAACATTTCATAGCACCACATGCAATTATTTCACATGGACTGCTACAAAACTGAAAGGAAACCAGAGCATTTGGGAGACTGTAGAGCGTTGTTATTTCACCCTGCAATTCTTTAATATGTTGAGAAAGATCACTGCTTGATGAACAGTGGCACAATCTAGAGCCAGGTGCAGGATTTGGGTGAACAGATGGTGGCTAATCTTCCTAATATAGCTCTGCCAGTACAACTCACTCTTGACTAGTCACATCCCTGGTTTTTTTCCTGGCCCTTGGTTTTCTCTGGCCTGAGCACATCTTTTCAAGGGATAATTGCAGAGTAGACTAAGGATTCACAAAAGGCTATTGATCTGATTTTGCTTTTGGTCCAAGACATCTTTTGTTTGTATTTCAGTTTGGTCACCAAAGTGAATTAACTCACTGGGGCACTCAACACACACATACACACCCAATTCCAACAGGGACAAGGGTATTCAAGCCAAATAAAGTTATCTATTAGTAAGTATCAGCACACCAAGCAGAAAATGCATGATACATGTAGATACAGCAAGGCTCTGTGTGCTTTGCTACTCGGTGCTCCAACTACAGCCACACACTCAAGAGCAGCACAGAACTATGAGCTGGAGGAGGCACACAGAACACACAGAGGGCAAGCTACGCCTTCAGGCCCAGCCCAGCCCCACACCTGGAAGAGCTGCAAGTGAAAATGTGAAGCACTGCAGAACATCCTGCCTCGCACCTCATCCCCTCTCAAGCAAAATGGGATCACACTGCTTTTCCAGCACAGCGCTGACTACACCGTCAGCAATGTCACCTGGCCTTTCAGGATGTCTCCTTTTGGGGCTGGCTGCAGTTCAGCTGATAAAACAGCCTACCTAGGGATATAACAACAACTGTATTTGAATAGGAATTGGTGGGGGGAGGAAAAGGAACAGGACAGAAGCTGTAGATGGAAAAGCAACACAATTTTAGGGACATCTCAACCTCTGATTTTTCGAAGTTTCATTTCACAAAGAACTGTGTCCATAAAACTGCTGATTTCACCCTCAGCAACACCAGCATTTTGCTGAAAAAGACTTCAGAACTCTGTATTAAGTTATGAGGAAGCACTTGATCTCAGATACAGTAACGTAACAAAGTGGACTGTCCTTATCTTAATCTCCATGAGAAAGGCCGAGAGCCCAGTATTAAACTATTTGGTCTGCAGGGAGGGCATCATTTAATGGTTGTGAAAGGCATTAAAGAAAGAAAATAAAAATTAGGACACATCCCAGAGATTCTGTGCAAGGGAGACTTCCAGAAGCACAGACCTGTACTTACAGGAAGCTGCCTTTAAGGTGAGGGGTTTCAGAAGAAGGAACGTCCACAAGCAGTAATCAAACCCTTTGAGAACTTTTTCTTGTCCAGAGCCTTGTTTTTTACCTCCTCTCTTACCTTCAGGGCAGATTCCTTTAAATTCTATGGGAAATATCAGAATTCTGAAACTCCAGATTCTCTTGACTGCTCACTCACTTCACTGAGGATGAAAACTTCATCCTCAGTTGAGTACTTTGTATTTATTCTACAGCATTACTCGATTATATCCACCTTCACTCTGCAAACTGGATATATGTTTTTATGAGGATGATCTAAGGGATGCATGTTTTAAATATGGAGATGTAAATAAAAAATGAGCGCTGAAACAAAGGTGCATCAGTCTGAGCTGGTCCCTAGCTGGTTTTGGGCTTTTTTCCTTTTCCATGGCTCCATCCTGTAATCTGAAAGCACTGGAGGCTCTTCAACCACTTGTTCAATGCATGTTTAGTTTTAGCTGAAACCTCAGCTCAGATGAAGGAATTATTTAAATGGGAAAAAGTCAGGACATAAAAGACATACTTCTGCAGCAGCTGACTTGCCCACATAACTTAGGCTGCTTTTGCAAGTCAAATGCAAAGATGGAGTTTAGTGGCTCTACTGCCCTCATGCAGGTAGTCAGAGAACAGTAGAATTCATGGCTGTGGCTGTGATGGGTCAGAACAGGAGATCAAAGCCCAGGGCCCTGGTACCTGACAGAAATGCCTTCTTTATAATGCAAACAGGGAAGGGAAAAACAACAGAATTTTGTATAAGCTTTGTAACCGCTTCATAATTCTAACAGCTGTCACAACAGGTATTTTATGATTTCTGAACACAAGATGTCTGTGATGGCCTACGTGACTCATAAGTCGGCTACTGGAGACATAGAGATGCACCTAGACCCACTTTTAGCCCCCACCCCCCATTCCTTTTAAAAAACATTTCTGGCATCCAAAACATCCCATAGCATTAAGTTTCACAAACTAATCATGCACAGCCTAGGTCCCTTCACACACATCCCCTCACTGCATGCATGGCTCCTCCTGCCTCCAGGGAGACACTGCCACGGGCTCCTCTGCTTCCTCTCTGGCACACAAGAGGTTGCAAGTTCTGTGCTTTGTGTTCATTTCAACACTGGCAGCACGATCCCATACCTGTGTGATCTAATCCTCTTGCACCTGCTGGGAGGCACTCACATAGAGCAGGCACGCACACACTCAGCTCTACCATGACAGCATAACTCTGGATATACGCTCAACAACCCGTTTGGTAGAAAAGGTGGCACCTGGGACTCACACGTTCCTGCAGATTTGAGTATTGTACATGAAACACTTGGACCAAGCATAACTGGGCTGGGCCCTGCACGAATATTTGGTTGAAACAATGAACTTAAAAGAATAATTTTAGTATTATCTTTTACTTTTGAGATTCAGAAACACATTCACAATATTTTCATGTCTTTCTCCGAACCAAATGGAGCCAGAGGCTATGAAAAAGGGGGGATAAAGAAAGCTCCACCCAGGCAGAGCTCGATGCTGAACAGCCCCAAGCAGGGCAGAGCTGTCGCGCACCTCCGAGCCCAGGAGCTGCAGCTGCAGGGCCATCGCCATCCCAGCCCGAGCAACAGGCGGCTGCGCAGCTTTCAGAGGCAATTATCTTCCTTGCCACTGAGAATCCCTTCCATCGCCACAGCACAGACATCCCCTGACAATTTGGCTTCAAAGCACGCGAGCAACACCCTGGTGCTGTGCTCCTGAGGAGTTTCTCTCCTCCTGCACGCGTGCTCAGGAGGCTTGAAGCAGTGAAATGACAACGAACAAAGCAAGCGGACCTCCCCTCTCTACTTCCGCTTGTCTATGTTCCTTCCACAGAACTGAAGTATTTTACCTACTTAAGAGAACTTGCTCCAAGGCAGTAATTCTTTCAGTGGTGATGCTAACAGGTTTTGTCCAGCGTCAGCTCTGCAGCTGTCCATAATGCGCCTGTGGCAGCACACTGGGGACACGGAAATGTGCGGCACAGAATACAGGGAAAAGATTCTGAGCACATTCCAGTTGCTGCGCAGCGAGGTTGGTGGTGAAACACCTTAATGTCAGACATCAAAACCAGCTGCTCAGCTACTCTGATGGCACTAGAAGGCCCTGGGTTGATGTACTGATGCGCTGCAGTGAAAGGCAGAATGTGAAAAGCACTGATAAGAGTGGAAGTAAAGCCTTCCCCATGTCTTCCTTTTCACAGGAGACACCACATGCCATCCTCTAACCACCAGGATGAAATTAGCACCCAGTGGTGCGTTTTCATCATTCATGTCATACATTAGGAAATATGAAGTAGACCACAGATCAGTTCTTCCAGCTCCTGCTTTTAAATACAGCACCAGCAAAGAGCAGAAGAAAAGCCTGCAGAGTGTTTCAGCCCACCTAGAATCTCTTGCGCAACAAACACAAGCACAAACATCTACTGACAAAAAAAACCCAGTCATTTGCAATTGTGCAGTACATTGCAGAAACAGGTCCAAAGAAAATGAGTCAATTAAAATCTAGCAGAACACTTCTTGTACACCAAGAAATACATTTATTTCATAGGAAAAGGCCCAGAGCAAGACCAAGGTGTGATCTTTCTGTCAGAGTCACACAGCAAAAAAGCAGTTTACTCATGGATTGCAGAAAGACAAACATTTTATGCAAAACACCTGAAAAGCTTTCATCACCTTCTATTTACTCTTACTTTTTATTCTTAGGTTTTTCTGATTTCATATTATTCCATAAAATACATGAAGTCAAGATTAAGAATGTTAGTATCAAAAATCACCAGAATTTACAGTATTTTACACTGTAAACCCACTCTTCCCTGAGGCACACAGAGAGGCACACTGCCTACTGTGACCCCACATACCAAAATTAAATCAAAACAAGACATACACAGAAAGAAGAAATATCATAAGCGGAGGACAGCAGAAAATTCATTCTTTTTCCTGCCCATCAACCCCAAATAAATTAGGCAGAAGAGCAGTCAAATTACTGAAATGGATGTCACATCAATTGGAAAACTGACTGAGCCCATACAATTGCTCTCCACCAAATTCACGGGTCCAAGCTGTCTGTTTCCCATCTGCTCCTCTGCAATTTAAGCAATTCTGACCTTCACTCTCTGTTCCCAAACGTGTCACAGGTTTTTCAGTATGTCACGGGCCAATTCTTTACATTCTCCACTAATGTAAGCTATTAGAGAGAGCAAATTTTCTGTGTTTATAATTGCCAGGCCAGGAAAATTCAAGGAGGACAATCACACATGACCTTACTAAACCCACCACGAAAAATTCATTAGAAAATACAATTTCCTCCCCCCCTTTTTAAAAAAAGGCCATTCTGTTCTCTTCTTACATGTGTTTAAAGACACGTTTAGTACGCAGTACAGACTACCTACCACAAGGAGCTTACAAAAAATTTAATTCGTGGGGGTTTTTTGCTCATATGATGAGCTCCACCATATATCTGAGCTCCTGACAGGTAAGGACTGGTATCCTTCACTAGCATATATGGGGTGGTCAGTCATTAAATGCCTTTCAGCAATGAAGGGGATAGAATATTACTAAAAATCACAAATAACTTTTGCACACCAAAGTTCAGTTTGCGGACAGGCTGTGAAATACTCTAGTCTTAGTTCACAATTCTCTCACTGCCTAAAAAGCTAATTTAATTAATTCCAATCATACTTAATAATTTGTAATTTTGCTGCCTTAACAGAATGTATACTCCATTTAAAGATGCAGCTGCAGATGCTCTCACAGGGAAGACCAAAGTACAATGTTCTCATCCTTGAATTACACCACTGGTGATGAGATGTTGTAAATAAAAACCAGACTAAGGCTCTACATGACAGATGACAACATAAACAAATCTGACCTCCAAATCCCTGATTTTATCAAATACTCTCTAATATTTAATGGCAATGTATTTTCCATATTAACATATGTCTTATGGTATGACTAATCCCTGCTTACATCATGTGTGATATCTCAAGTATCTCAGGTGATTCTCTTTATTTTGGTCAATAATTTGTGCTCTGATATAGAGAATTCATTTCACTTGTCTAGACTACCCTCACCCCTTCCACTGGTGGACCTCTTATCATTGCCAAGAACTTTGAAATTCATAAGCAAAGCTTTGCTATATATTTTATATATATTTATGCATATAAATTAATGTAAATACTGAAATCCTATTTTATGTTGTATTATAAACTATTTTTGCTACACCTAAAACTACATAAGCTTTACTCTCTTCATAAATAACCTGCATTACTCTTCATCGTGAAGTCCCTTCAGATCCTAAAGGATTTTCACTTGGTGAAGCATTTTGGCACTGACTGTATTGTTGCAATATACAAAAATGTAATTCTGACAACAATCAAAACACCTGTTGGTATGAATACAAAACTCACAGATGTGTAATCATGAATCACCTACAACAGTTAACTACATATATAGCAGAGATGGTACTGAAGTGTAACCAGTGTAGTCCCTACAAGAGATAAAATGATTTTTTTAAAAAAGAAATCTCATTTTAGAAGATATTTTTGCATTACTAAAACCCACCAGTTCTTAGCCCTTGTGGTAAAACACTGGAGTAAATCAGTATGCTCCTGTCCTCTATGTAACAGCAGAATTTACACCATCTAAAAGACATGGAATTTTTCAGTTGTCCCTCATTTATCCTGACTTACACTGAACATTTTCCAATACCTCCTGTGCGTAAGCAGTTGAATAACCACGTGTACTTCCAGGACCAAGACCCACCTCCATAAGAAACTTGCCATAGGTTGGTTAAAGCAGGAAAAAAACACCAAAGCTCAGATGCTAAACGAACAAACAATCTGACCTCTGAAATTCCTAGCTAGGTTTCCAAAACATTTGGAGCTCTACAAAAAAAAAAATAAGCACAACTTAAGGTGGAACCTACACGGGCCACAGCGAGCAAGGAACAATGCTTGTTAACAGTTTGCAAATTTGAATTTATTTTTAGTAGAGAAAAAGTTAGGAAGTGAGAAAGAGGACAGGCTTCACAGTAAGGCTGAAGCCATCAGAATGTGTTAAAACCCATAAATCATCAACAGAAAGATAAGATAGCATACTATCAATTTCCTCTATATATGCTTCCACCAGAGAAATGTCACAAATACACACCCAAGTAAAAAGGATACTAAGGTGAATTTAACACAATACGTTTTTGTCCATCAGCAAATAATAGTCCTTACAAAGTTAATTAAAAAACTCACTAAACCACTTTTATTTTTAGAGGGACCCTAGAAAATTGGGAAACACAAAAGATAAGGACAATGCAGTTTCAAAATCTTAAAAGGATAGGCAATGATAATGAAATGGCAGGTGCAGGTTTTAATCAATAATTGTAGTACATTGAAGTAACAAGAAGTATGATTTCACAGAATACACCTTTTTGTAAGATTAAAAGATTGTGGATAAAAGTAACTGCTGCCTTTAACAGTTTGCCAGAGGTTTGTGACTTCAAACATCTGTCAGTAAAGAAAAAAGTGTTTAATAGTAAAAAAACCAATAATAATGACAATGAAATGGACATACCCAAACTGCCACAAATAGGCTCACTTAAATATCTCTAAACATACCTACAATATGGACTCATCAAGGAAGACTGTTGCTAATAGTCACAAATACACTAACAGAATAATTTTTAAAAGTAGGTAATTAATGGAGTTGTCATTCTTTACTGTTTCATCAACATCTGGTCCACCTGCAACGACCAGAAAAAGCCAGATAATGTGAGCACACTCGTGCAACACGGATTTAACTGAAAAGCGAGGCTGTACATCACGGAAAGATGACGTGATGGTTACAGAATGAGGAGCTGTACTCTCCCAAGTTGGGTCATCCTTGTCCACAGCACTAGTGCTGCTCTGACACACACCGCGTATCCGCCTTCAGCGCCCATGTGCACAAGAGGAGCAAGGGGCTGCTGAGCTTCGTACCCTTCTTCACACTCCCAAGCAATGAATTTTGCTTGAAAAACTGTTTTGAAGCGGTTGTTGTTTTGGCTCTATTTGCATCATGTTTAAATTAAGTTCAGCTGTGAAAACCATGGGTGAACGAGGTTAAATTCCGATTCCCTCATGGGATTTCACACGGGCAAATTTAGCGGGGGGTGCGTACTAATCCACGCGTACGCACAAAGAACCAGACTGCTGTATGTGCTCGGCGTTCTGTAAAGGCTCACTGTCGCGAGGCTGAAGTTCGGGCTTTGCTTAGCCCGAGGACAACTGCGTTTGGAGCCGCCGAGGAACGAGCGCTGCTGCTATGAACATTAAATCACTTGCGCGCGTTACGCGGAGCGCCGCGGGCTGCCCGCACCGCGCACACCCGCACACCGCGATACGAGTCACAGAGCGCTCGAGCACCGGCATTTTGAGCGCCCGCACCCCAACCGCGGGGGCAATTCCTGCCGAGAGAAAAATCCCCGTGCGCTCCCAGGCCTGCGGGGCCCGCGGCGGGCAGCGCTCCTTCCTTCCTTCCTTCCTTCCTTCCTTGCTTGCTTCCCCGGCCGGCCCCGCTCACCGACACCGGACACAGATCGCGGGAGCGGCCCAGACGGGGCCCGCGCGGTGCCGGCGGAGCGGCAGGGCCGGGGCGGCTCCTCCCTCACCGCTCGCCTGCCCACCCCACCCCGCACGTCCTTCCCCGCCAGCCCCTTCCTCCCGCTCCCCAGAGCCTTTTCCTCTACCCGTCTCCTCCCTTCTTCTCCCCCCCTCCCGCCTCCAGTAAGGTAACTCCCAGGAAATATGCAAACCTGTTAATTTTTACCTTCTTTGGCTTTTTTCCTCCTGGCCAGCGTGCCGCCGAGCTTGCCCAGGAAGGAGTCATCCTTCTTTCTGGAGGGGGGAGATTTCGGGGTGGGGGACTTGGGGGAAGAAGGGGACTTCTGCGGGGAGGTTGCCATGCTGGGCCAGGCGCGGCCGGCGCTGCGGGACGGAGCAGACGGCTCCGAGGCCCCGGTGCCGTGGGAGGCTGTTCCCGGCTCTGAACGGAAGCGGAATTATTTCAAGCATTTGAGGCAGCTCCTGCTCCGCTCTCCCGGCTCTCCCGCTCCTTCCCTCCCTCCTCCCGCCCTCCCTCCCGCCGGGGAGGGCTCGCTCCCCTCGCACGGCTCCCGGTGGCCGCGGGCGGTGCGGGAGCCGCGCTCCGCTCCCGGCCGGGGCACACTCAGCGCTTGGGGGCCCGGCTGCACCTGGGGGCACGGGGCAGCGCCTCGCCCCCTGCTCCATCCTCCGCCCTTGCAGAGCAGGCCGGCACGTCTGGGGCTGGGTGGGTGAGTGACCCAGGTAACTCACCCACCTGGTAAATGCCAGGTAACGTGGGCGCCGAAAGGTGAAGGTGGATGCGGACACAGCGTCAGGGCTCACGACGTTCGGTTCATCCTCAGCTAGCTACCCCAAGGTGAAGGGCCTGAAGGATAGGAGGGTCACAGCTGCCAGCAGATTTCTACACGGCATGTTTCTACATCCAATAAAAAAATAATCACGGTCAGGGTTGGAAGGAGTCTTAAAGATAATCTAGTTTCCAACACACTGCCATGGGCAGGGACACCCTCAATTAGACTTGATTGTTCAAAGCCCCATTTAACCTGGCCTTGAACACTTCCAGGGATGGAGTGTCTAGAGTTTCCCTGGAGAGCTTGTTCCAGAGCCTCACCACCCTTCCAATAAAGAGTTTCTTCCTAATATCTTGTCTAAACCTACACTTCTTCAGCTTAAGGCTATTTCGCATTCTTCTGTCACTACCTGCTGTTGTGCAAGAAGCCCAGCTGTCATGTAACCTTGGGGTACTGGAAGGCTGCTAGGTCTCCCTGGAGCATTCTCCAGGCTGAACAACCCCAACTTCCTCAGCCTGTATTCATGGGAGGGGTGCTCCAGCCCTCTGAGCACCTTGGTGGCCTCCTCTGGACGTGCTCCATCAAGTTCATCTCTCTTGTGTTGGAGGCCTCAGATCTGGAGACATAAAAGAACTCATGAAATAATAAAGTGTCACTAAATAGTTTCCTGCAAGTTAAAGTTCAAGCTTACTGCATACATTTCAGTCTGGATAACATTTTGCAAAGCTCTTCTGCCTGCAGTTTTAAGATGTGTCTGTTGTGAGAAGCAGTGGGCATCTTCATACCCACTTCTACAAAACAAAACAACTGTTGTAGTCAGACCAGCATAAAAAGCCTGTGGAAGGAAAGGTGACTTAACATGATAGATTGCCTATAGCAACCCTGCTTTGATTTGCAGATGAGCAGCTTAAGAGAGAAGTATGTTTAAAACAGATAATTTGCTGTGACTGGTTCAGCAGGCATCCAGGACTGGAACAGCATTAATGTCATCTGGATGCACTACTTTCACTTACCACTTAATCACTTGATTAACAATTCAGGCAAAAAGCCACACACACTTCATGCAAATATCTAGCTATCCATTAGGCATAATAAGTGAAATGAAATTACCATGAGGATATTTCTAAATCAGCTAATAATTGTTGTGTTTTTACAAGCTGGTAACATTGGTTAGCTGATGAGGGGTAGACATCAATGCCTATTTGTTGCATGCAGTTAGTATGTGCCCTGGAGAAAAACTATTCATCCATCCTGCCATCATTTATAAGCAGGAATGAGCCCAAGCCTTAGCACAATCCTTTCCTTACATTTGCTTTCTGGTTTGTAGCACCAGTTATGTCTTGGGCCTCTTGTCCATGAATTTCAGCCTGAATTTCACACATTATATTCTTTTTTTACAGAAGTGCTGCTTATACAATGTGTGTTAGGAGATGAACAGTTTTGAGTCATTTTTAAGAACGTAATAAAAGTCAATTTCAAAGGAAGAAATATACACATCAAGCACTTTTTAAAATATGCCTGTAAATCTGTGGCATTTACAAACAGAGCAGTGACCCAGCTGAATCTCCATTTGGAGCCAAGTTGGCTGTACATGGATGTCAATATAGGATTTTGTGGGCACAGCAGAAGAGAGAACATTTTGGCAAGCACAAGTGTGCTTGCTTTGGTACCCCTGTTTGTGGTAAGTACAGAAGGAACAAGCCAGATACCTCACAAAGAGCAACAGGTACTTGGCTGTGCAGTACAGGGTACCCAGAATTCAACATGCCTTTGCCAAGTCCCTCACAAAATTGTTGAAAAGACCCAGAATCTTTCCTATTTCTCAACACTCGGTATATGTAAATTAATGATAAATACAGTTACTACTTATTTAACAGCCTCGTGAACTATGGGAGTTTGACATCACAAGGGGAAAAAAATTAAACGAAACAGTGTGTTTAAGATGAACGTTATCAGATCTGAAAACTCAAATACTGTGTGCTTTAAGTAATGATGCTAAAGCAACAGCCGTAAGTCTACAGTTTTGACTTTGGGATTTCTTTCAGGATTTATGTGCAGTTCATTGTGTGTAAAATTACTGCAGTATTTTTCCAATTGTGATGTTTCTCTTTGAGGATAGTTACAACATTTTCCCCCTGTATCTTAAATTTAGAATTACATATGCTACCTTTTGCTTTCTTTTTAATGCAGGAATATATATGAACATATAGCGTTAAATTAATATTGCATTCATCACAAAAGGCTTTATAGGTATACACAAGGTCTACTTATGGCAGCTATGGGGATGGAGTTTGCTCTGCTCTATATTTGACAATGGAATACTTCCAGGGTCATGCTCCACAATCCCAGCACAGGACACAGCAGTCAGCAGGCTGCTGCTCAGGCTGGCCCTGCTGCACCTGGCATAGAGAAATGCAAAGCAGACCATGAGAGCTCTCACCACGCTCCATGTCAGCGACTTGTTCGGACGGATGAGCCGAACATTACATCAGATTAATTGTATCCTGCTCACACGTGTACTTTTGCCAGGCAATAAAAGGTGGCTAAGTCCCCTCCCCTCCACCCTTCAAATAATTCTTATTCACCTGCATATCTGTCCATGCACAGCTGGTTTTTTGTTTCTTTTAATATGAGACTCAGAATGCTCAGGAGCAGAGTTTTACTTTCCCAATGAAACAGAAGAGGCAAGGTATGTAACAGCCCAACCACGGGCTAGGCTAGCAAGAAGGAGCTGCCAAGCTCGTAAAGTGTGTGCAATATAAATTTTAGTATTCCCCTAAAATTTTTCTCCTAAGTGTAGCTCGGCTCCAGCCTTTTGGTCATTTGGTCATTTGAAGAACAGAAGTGGAATTTTTAAAAGCAATTTATCAACTTGCTGCTACTGCTGTGCTTGCCTACAGGAACACCCTTTGTTGACTTCAGTAAGACTAGAACTAGACCAAAGTCTACACATTTTATTTTCCTAAGCACCTGCAGTCAGCCTTGTGCTGGCCTGCCAGCTCTGTGTGGTGAATTGCTGAAAGTGCCCACCCCTCCCTGAGTGATAGTTAACAGCACAGTAAAAGAGCCTGCTGAGCAGAGAAGGTGTTTCCACACCACCTCAGTGTGGCTGCATTAGAACGGCAGAAAGCTGTTTGTATCAGGGATAAAAAGGCTCCAGATTTTCATTGCCAGCATCACCTAAAACTCACGCTTGAGGTTAAATTTCTTTCCAGCTCACAAGGTGAGATTAAGATTGGGTATATTTATACGCTGGAATTTAAAGCACAGCTATGCTTTCTACTCTAACTTCCTTGGTATAAGAACATTCTTTTTAAATAATGTAACAAAATAACATAGTTTTATAAAAGTAACAGAGTATTTCCAAACAGATTCTTAAAACATACAATGAATTTTTGTTGTACATTAAGGAACAAAATAGATGGGATGAGGGAAAATGTACATGAAAGATAAAAGACAACATGTTGTATACAGCCACAGAAATAATTTGTAAGCTTCAGAGGAAAGAAAGTGAGTTTAAAACTTTTTGGTAAAACAGGAATGTCATCCTGGTATTCGCTACTTTTGGTAACGTGTTACATCAATTTGTTATTTACAAAAACTGGGCCAAGTTTACTTGCATTTACAACTGCCCTTCTTGAGACAGTTTTGGGAAAGAAGATCAGCAGCACGTGTCGCGAGCCGTGCCGATGGTAAGGCTGGCAGCGGGGTGGAAGGCAGCAGCGTGGCGACCTCCCAAAAGCATCTCCTGAGCTGGAGAGCGTTTGGCAAAGTCA
Organism: Tichodroma muraria; assembly: GCA_013390105.1. Taxonomy (NCBI): domain Eukaryota; kingdom Metazoa; phylum Chordata; class Aves; order Passeriformes; family Sittidae; genus Tichodroma; species Tichodroma muraria. The sequence continues at coordinate 55,680 of WAAG01016943.1, forward strand.
CTGTGTGCCCACACACGCTGGACACCTCGAGAATGGCAAAGTCACCGTGTGCCCGCACACGCTGGACACCTCGAGAACGGCAAAGTCACTGTGTGCCCACACACGCACAGGCTGGACACCTCGAGAATGGCAAAGTCACCGTGTGCCCACACACGCTGGACACCTCGAGAACGGCAAAGTCACCGTGTGCCCACACACGCACAGGCTGGACACCTCGAGAACGGCAGAGGATCAGGAGGCAGGAAGGGTCTCTGGAGTTCCAGCGAGGTTCATTGAAAACACGTGCTGAAGGGGCCCAGGGACAAAGACCCAGAACAAGGGAGGGTCTAGGCTTAAATACAGGATGGGGGGGGAGGGGCAGAATAAGATCTGAGGGTCCAATAATCTGAGGGCTTGGGGCGGGACAAATGGTTACAGCCAATGAGGGAGCAGGGGGTGGGACACTGTGGCAAAATGGGGCCAATGGGAAAGCAGGGAAGGGAGAACTTTCTAGGGAAGGTACATATAAGGAATAAAGGGTGGGAAGGCCAACGGGCCAACTAGGGAAGCAGAAATGGGGTACATTTGAATAACTGCAAGGTGCTCTGGGAGATGCAGCCGCCCATTCACCCTAGCTTAGCAGGGGTATTGCCTTAATCAGGGTTCAACCCTCCAGGGAACCACCGTGGACCCTGTTTCTTTATTTTTATTATCCTCCACAATTATGATTTTTTTAATAAGCTTCAGTTGTACCCTTCATTTGGGCCTGTAGTTATGTACAGGTGTGTCACATGAATATTCCAGCAAGCACAATACGGGCGTGCAAGGCCACCAGGTCTTGTTGTAGTTCATTAGGAGCAACAGAAGAAACCAGAATTTTCTTCATAACTATCAGGCAAAGAGATCTAGGTGAGATCCAGCAAATACCTTGCCTATCATGAAGCATCTGCCAGGACCCAGGCTCATGAGATGTGGCTGCCATGAAAACTGAAGGAACTGTTTGCATGCTACCACAACAAACCCATTGTGCTAAACGATGCCAAAATGTGTGGTCCATGCAAAACCCAGCAGGGACAGCTCTAGATCTTAACAGAAGCAAAGTCATAAAAGATGTGCAGAGTCTCCAATCTGCTATGCCACATCCTGTTACTTGCTCAAGCAAGGAAGAAAACAGCATATCTTTCTGGAAAAGGGCTGCTAAATGTGAAAATCTTAGCTGAAATCAGACATGCATTCCAAAGCAGAAATTTCAAGGCACAAGACCTCTAAATTTGTTTCCTATGGTCAGACACACTAAAAATCAGTGAGGTGTGCCTTTACCTCAGAGGCAAATGGATTGGTCTTGATTCAAACAGTGATTTACAAAATTGTTTTCCTGAGCTTTTTATAGAATCACAGAATTGTTTAAATTTGAACAGCTTTTTATAGAATCACAGAATTGTCTAAATTTGAACAGATCTTTTAGATCAAGTTCAGCCATTAACCCAGTACTGCCAAATCCACCACTAAACCATGTCCCTAAGCACCGAGTTTCTTTAGACCTATGATCTTTTGAAGAGGGGACAAGGAGGGTGTGTGCATGCACTGTGATTAGAAAATTCATCAGAAAATTCCTATGGTGGCATTTCTACCCTTCTCCTGGGCCAGAAAAGTCCACAAGATGGAAGGGAAAGGACATGACACTAAAAGGAAATCTCAGTTGAAGATGTCAAAAATTACACTGACCTCTGAAGAGAAGCAGCTGTCCTATGAGGAGGAGAGACCTATCCATCAGCAGGGGACAATCATGCTGGCCCCAATCTTATTCTCTTCTCTCCTCTGGGCAGCACACTGTCTTGGTCAGTAAGACTCTCCCACTGCTAGAAAGCAACAAAACAAGATGACCTGATAGAGGTAAAGTTAGTAGCATTTGAAAATTGACAATTCATTGACAATTAAGATTTTGATCACCATCTGATCAACACTTTTCTTTCAGGTCTTCAAGGAGCTGTTATAATTTGTGTGTCAAGCCCAAGGAAACCAGCTGGTGAATTCCTGTGTAAGCACGTGTGGAAGTTGTTGGTCTCATGGGGTTTGTAATCTCTTGTGTTAAAGATGCCCCCTAACCCCAGAGAGTCGTTATTTCTGAACTACAAAAGGAATCTGTGCACTGCAAGATGCTGCAATTTACTTATCAATATACAAGTTCAGAAGATGACTTAATTTCTTACCTATAGATCTGTCCTCATCACACATTATTGCGCTGTAGGTGTCAGTGGAGATAAATTTCTGTGGAAATGATTCGGGGACTTCAAAGAGTGAGACAGAATTTTATTCTTTCAAACAGAAAATTTCTCACAACCAGCCCATTTAGACACATTCAAGTACATTCCAGCATATCACATTATAGCCCAAAATGACAGTGCCATGAACTTAAAAATGAACAAATCTATTATAAATTAGTGAGCCAAGTTATAGAAAAGACTGAGCAGCAAGAAAACTGATAACCAAACCACTGTTTAAATACATTTCTAGTAGAAAGCAGCCAAATGAAATTGACCTATGAACAGTGCACATAGATTCTCCTTTTTTTAACCCCCTTCTCTACTCTCACAATACACAAAGACCTGCTTTAAATTACTTAGGAGTTTATGATTTTCTAAATCACTTGCACAGTTTATTTTTGGATCTAATCTTGTGAGGTACTTAAAATCAGGCAGGGCAGCAGCAGCCTGACAGGTTTTTCCATCCAAAAGCAGACAGTTTTGGGTGGAGCATGCGTAACAACCACAGGCCATCCAGAGAAGTGTTTCTTTAGCAAAGAATATTTTTGATGTCCACAAAGTTCTGATGGCCCTCAGCTTCTGTGGACTCTAATACTCTCAATAATGCACATCTTTGGAGCTAAAGGGAAAGCACCCTTTGGAGTTTGGTTTTATAGCTGAACAGGTATCTGCTGTAAACTGAAATCTCAGGGCTTATTTGCATCAGCAACAGTAATGTGAATGGACTCCTTAATTGTAAAGGTGAGGTGAAAAAACCAATCTTTGGTATAACTGGAGATTTCTGCAGAATTCTCCTCCTGTGCAAAGCTCTAAGAATTTTGCTTTCAAACTTTTTAAAATACCTTGAAATTATTATGACTTTCACAGAAAACTATGACATTTCCTAGACTTTTTCTAGGACTGTATGAGGCAGGATTGGGTCAGTGATAAAACCCAGAAATTTTCTCCACAAAACTGGAAATACCAGAAGATCTCAACAGAGAAAATGAAAATATTTATTGCTGCTCTGCCTCTCCTACTTTGTGTCAATCTTAAGTAATAGAGTTAGTTTAAAAAAAAATCACTGCAATCCATCTCAGTAAAAATGTCATCTGAAGATCAGGTATGCTTAGCCTATGAACGAGAGGGGGGAAAAAAAGTCTGGTAGTTATTTTGGAACACATTTAAGGATTCTTCCATGTATTTTCACTGTGGTAAAAGACAAATTATATGTTAAAGCCCTGAATGCTGTATTTTAAGGGTATCCCTTCAAGTTATGGTCACTGAGAATATTGTTTAAAACCTTAACTCATATTTTATTTTAATTATTTACCAAATCTATGAAGCTGTCTACTCTACAATGCCCAGCTTTGCTGTACACAGCTATTAGAAATACACATTTTTCAATCAAAACCAGAGATAACATCCAAACTGTAAAATGTAACCAGACACTCTTACCCTCTCTAAAGAGTCTAAAAAATAAATATAAATAAATATTGCAGAGCAATAGTATAAAGCTCATACCAGCAGAGGTATATTTTTTATCTGTGGCCAACAGCAAAAACTTGCTTTTACCTTTAGAAAGGGTATTTCAAATTTCTTGCAATACAAAAAAAACCACCTAAAAAACCCCCAAAAAACCCCCAAAACAAATACCCTGAAGATAACTCATAAATTATTGTGACAGAATCCAGTGTGTCTGTTACTTCACCAGTATTCACCCAGAGGTTTCTCAGTTTAAAGCTTTTTTTAACAAGAATGCTTCTATCTTTGGCTGTACCATAGGCAGATGCTGCAAATTAGCACCATTCACAAAATAATGAGAACATCAAATCTTCTCAGAGCATGAGGTAAAATGATATTAAAAAAAACCCCACCAAAACCCATCTTTCAGTTTCCCCTTGTTTTTTACAGTTTGAAAATTTAGTGCATCACGCATACAGTTGGGAATATTACCAATCATAAATTGCAGAATTATCTCAGATTTAAGAAGCTGCCTAAATTAGGAGAATTTCTGCATGCTGTTTTGTCAATATCTACAAATGCATGTACAAAAAAGATAGGAGATGGTCCCTTTAAGGAAAAAATATGCATATATTCTCAAGCAGCAAGATAAATGTAATTTAAATATACTCACAATATTTTCTATCAAATGTTGATATCAAAAACTCAACATTTTTTGTGGTCCTTTTATGGGATGATTCTTGGGGAGGTCTTTAGTTGCTATACCATTCATCACACCCAACAATACAATTTGTGATGTATTTTATTAAGAAATTGTAAAGTCTGTCATAGTAAAGGCTGCCCTATACATATAAATTTGGTCTGAATTGCTATTTTTAAATTGTCTTTTATCTTATTTTAAAGACCTTAATCTCTGATATACAGAAACATTTTTGAGCATGTAACAGCAGTAAGGATAGTCACCCCTTTGATAATCCCTTACCATTTCACAAAATGCAGGGATTTAGTATTGCTTTAACTTCTTGTTCAAAAATACACAGTGCAATAAAACTTACAAATACCTGAAAAATTAATTTCTGACATTGCATTTACAGTAGTTTTAGTAAGTGCTTATATGTAGTCATTAGTCAAATGGCTCTTCCTCCACCAGAAATAAAGACT